>BQNB010123587.1:2618-20071 GCA_026074375.1 Tanacetum coccineum
GCGAAAATTGATCATTTGATTAATACGGGGAGAGGACCATATACATTTAGAATAAACGGCTAGAATTATCATCGAATGGGTTCACTACTTCCGGCAGAAGGAGTTCAGCCTAGGTATGCTCAACTCTATTTTTTTGACATGGAAAATGAAATTAAAAATTAGATTTATGCTTTTGTGGATAACGAATCACGTGAAAAAGTCAATGAAAACATAGTGGCAAACCTCACTTAAATGTTGGATCACTCAAACCCAATAGTCAGGTCATTCTGGATGGCAAAAGAATGGTGTCATTCAAATCCTTCAAATGACTTTGGGATGAGGTTACTAAGAGAGAGAAAAACAAATAGACAATACAACGCACCTATTGTCTCCGAAGTCGCAGCGCTGATCATAAATGATTTTGGTGATGGGGAACCTTCAATGGATATAATTGTTAACAAAAACAATTTTGGCCCACAACGCATCTCGAAATTGCATCCAAGCTACATGGCACTGCAATACCCTTTGTTATTTCTATATGGGGAGGATGGATTTCATGAAAACATTCCTTATCATAGAAATACATGTGAACGGAAAACAAAGCATGGGTATGTTACAATGAAAGAGTATTATGCATATACAATTCACCAGAAAATTAACCAGGGAAACACTTTGTTAAGAGGAGGCTAATTATTTTAGCAATATTTGGTGGACGTATACACAGCGGTTGAAGAACAAAGGCTCAAATGCAAGAAATAACCAAGATACGTTGTGTGTAGATCTGTATCATAATCTATGTGATGTTGTTACAAGAGGTGATACAAGTGCAGCAGGTCTTGGAAAGAGAATAGTTTTTCTAAGATCTTTTACAGGAGGTCCAAGGTACATGATGTAAAATTATCAAGACGCGATGGCCCTATGTCGTACGTATAGAAATCCAGACCTGTTCATCACTTTCACGTCCAACCCAAAATGGCCCGAAATCGTCGAAATGTTGGCTTATGTCCCTGGATAGAAATCACACGATTGTCCATAAATAGGATGCTGGGTTTCTAAAATGAAGCTGACCGAACTTTTAGATGATCTTACCAAAAAAAAAAGATTTTTGGAGACACATGCGCGAGTAATGATCCTCACTTTATAAAATCACTCGGTACTCTGTTCTCAACTTTTTAAAACACTAACTAATAGTAAGTTTCTTCTATACCCTTTCAGTTGTATATGTAATAGAATTCTAAAAACGTAGCCTGCCATACGCGCATATTCTCCTATGGTTAGAAGAACGGTGGAAGTGTAGGAACCCGACTAAAATAGACGATATAATCTCAGTAGAATTACCATCTCCAATAGATGATCCAGAAGGCTGCAAAGTAGTTACTGAGTATATGTTACATAGTCCTTGTGGCGCAGATGCAAAATACGCACCCTGTACAACTGACGGAAAATGTTCAAAACATTTTCCAAAATCATTTTTAGTAGAGACAGTAATTGATGAAGATGGATATGCTCTTTATCGTCGGAGGAATAACAAAGTGACCGCCAAGAAAGGAAAATTTGTGTATGATAACAAACATGTTGTTACACACAATAGGTATCTGCTACTCAAATACCAAGCACACATTAACGTTGAATGGTACAACAGGTCTAAAGCAATTAAGTAATTATTCAAGTACTTAAATAAGGTTGTAGACAGAGCGACTGTTGTTATACAAGAAAACGTTAAAGGTGGTCAAAATAGGATAACTGAACAGATTATGGAAGTGGATGAAATTAAGAACTTTTAGAATTGTCGGTTTTTAGCTCCATGTGAGGCCGTGTGGCGTCTATTTTTATGTGATATACATTACTCCTATTCAACAGTCATGCAACTGAGTTACCACTTACCAGATCAAAATGCAATAACAATGCGTGACTCACAAAATTTAACGGCACCTGCTTGAAAGGGAAGGTATCAACATTACGTTGTTTACTGAGTGGTTTGAACTCAACAAGAAATATACTAAAGCCAGGGAGTATATTTATGCACAAATACCGCAACACTATGTTTGGCACGCACAAGAAAAAGTTTGGAAACCAAGAAAACAAAAAAAATGCATAGGAAGGATTGTTTATTCAAGTCTCGCTTCTAGAGAACGATATTATCTTAGGATGCTCTTAAATGTTGCCAGAGGAGCTACATATTTTGAAAAGCTCATAACCGTTAATAAAAATGTATATGCAACATTCAAAGCAGCATGTTTTGCATATGGGCTACTCAATGATGATAAGGAGTGGACACATGCTATAGCAGAGGCAAGTTTTTTGGGCATTGGGCCACAACTTCGCGATTTATTTGTAACAATCTTATTGTTCTGTGAAGTAAGTAGGACACTACAACTATGGGAAGAAAACTGGGTGGCTTTGCCGGATGATATCTTGCATAAAAAGCAGAAACTCTATAAATACCCTGAATTGCAGCTTACAGAGGATCAGCTTAGGAAGTCTATTAGAAATCCAAGAGTTGTTGAATAGGCATGGGAAATCTTTAAGAGAATTCCAGGATCTTCCACAACTAAATCTAAGGTTGATGACAAAACTGGACAATCATCCAATCCGAGAAGCGTTGGCTTTTGATATGAACAAGAGTCAAGTTGAGCATGAACAACTTCATTCAATGTTAAACCCCGAACAACGTTTAATATATGAACAGGTGATTAAATTTGTGTACAATCAACAAGGAAAATTTTGTTTCATTTATGGACCTAGAGGAACAGGGAAAACGTTTCTATACAAGACCATAATCGCAAGATTAAGATCAGCACGAATGATTGTTCTTGCTGTAGCATCTTCCGGTAAGCCATTTTAACCAGACCTATTTATTGGTTTTTCTAAAAAAGATGTATTTCAACACATACTCATGACTAACTTCATGTTAAAAATTGAAATAGGCATTGCATCGTTGCTCCTACCAGAAGGGATGATTACTCATAGCCGATTTGTTATACCTCTTGAATTGATGGAGAACAGCACATGCGGTATAAAGCAAAACACGCATTTAGCAGAACTCATGCAAGAAGTTCAACTGATTATCTGGGATGAAGCACCAATGACTCAGAGATACGCTTTTGAAGCTTTAGACAAGACATTAAGAGATATATTGGGGTACAAAAGTCCAGGAAAATGAAATCGCCTTTTTAGAGGTATGACCGTGTTGCTGGGGGGTGATTTTAGACAGATTCTCCCGGTTATCCCAAAAGCAAAAAGACCAGATGTAGTTCAAGCTTGCATAAACCGGTCCGAATTGTGGAAACAATGCAAAATATACACACTTACACGCAGCATGCGAGTGAATGAGTATACTGGAAACAGGGAAATTGATACTCGAAAACAAAATTTTAATAGATGGGTTTTGGCTGTTGATGACGGCAAATTGCTAGCCAAAAAAAGGAGGCGGTGGATGAACCAACATGTGTCGGAACCCGATCTACACTTTCACTTCATATTACACAACACGGATCGAACCAAGAAACTAGAAAAGAGATAATTGTTTAGAGAGAGAAAGCATAGATGTAGAAAAGGTACAAACATACGAGTGATGAGAGAGAAGAGACTAGGAGGATGGATAGAGCGTAGAGAGAGAGGAGACCCTCTAATTTTCATTATGATTTGTTTGAGACCAAACACACCCGTATTTACTCGTTACCCTGTCCCCCATCCGAAATTGATGAGGGGGAAAAAGAGAAAGATATTATTTAGAAAATAATGAGAAAAGATAAGAGATATTTTCTTAGAAGAAAATATCTATCTATATATACCCCTACACATTTAATGTAACGCGTCGGATATTTAACTAGGACTCGGGCTCGGGTTTTGCTTGGGATTAAACCCGAAACATATACAATATTAGTTTAGCTATCGAGCCCGATTCCCGATAATATTCTATTACAACATTAACTAATTAATTGACCGAGACTTAAATACATAATGAACGAACTTCATGTTCGACCGTAACACTTCACTTCATATATTTAAACACGAATCGAAACTAGAAAGGAGAAAGATTGAGTTGTTTAGAGAGAGAAAGAGGAGAGAGAAATGAGAGAGAAAGTGAAAAGATATTTTTGATATTTTGAACAACTAACTCTTTTCTAAATAGAAAAGAGTTTATATACCCCGTCGCGTTAAATGACGCGCGGGATATTTAACTAGGACCCGGGCTCGGGTTTTGCTTGGGATTAAACCCGAAACATATACAATATTAGATTATCTATCGAGCCCGATTCCCGATATTATCCTATTACAACGTTAACTAATTAGAGACCGAAGCTCCATCGTAGAGTGACCGAGCTTCCTTGTTCGACTCAATAAATTGAGGCTAACAGTGCCTTTTAGTCAAGTTTCTCCAAGTACTCCGTAGATACTGCAATTCTCAAATACAAACGATAAGTAACAATTCTTTGCAATAATTATATGAAATGGGTCAATTACATGGGATAAATGATGCTATAAAATATACGTTATTTGATGTCATCAATAAGATAGAACATAAATGAAATCTTGAGTCGAACTAAATGATTCATTATGTACATCATATTATGTAGAGGAATATATCATGCATGAATGCAAGATGATTTGACAACATTGGTATCTAATAGAAAGTTATTAGATAACTATGAAATTGAATATTTTAAAGTAAAATGTTTGGATTTAGGAATTCATTCCTCGATTATGGATTTATCCCTAGTAATAAAAAATCTAAGGATATACATTGCAACAAATTATTGTGCAATTAGAATAAACAAATGAACTTTAAGTTCACGAGGTGCATTATACTAGTCATGGTAGGATTTTATCTTTGATGATGACCATTTGGAATAGTTGTGCTCAACTGAGAGCGTAGTTGCATTATACATTAAAGAATAAGAATGCTTTACACTTTTAAAAGCTATGAAAGATGATTCTCTCCAACAGGTATTTTGCTGATGTCACGCACCTTATGGAATAAAATGTGTGAATATCAAGATATTTTTATGTACAAGAAAAAAACAATCATCATAGAGATTCATGAACTTCACTAATTAAATTCTTGAAATAAGTATTCTCAAAATTCCAAAAGATCAAAAGCTAGTTTGATTTAATGAAATCTATGCCTTGTCAACAAGTTAAATCGTTATATCTTAAGGCATGATTCGTTAACTAGAATTATCATGCATTTGATCTATTTAATATTTGGATAAGGGATGTTAAGAAAAATTTATTTAATGATGATGATACTTGGTATATGATGTTATATTTAATAAAAATTGTGTCTTATATTTACATGTTTAATTCGTACATAATATTTATTATTCTAAATTAGTCCATTGTCGATCAACAATATGGGAATATTATTGAACTAAGACAAATCTGAGTGATTGGTGATATTTTGGATATTAAACGATGTGTACGCAAAACTCACATGATATTTATATGATGCATATCGGACTTCCCCAACTAACAAGGTTATCACTTTATGGATCGTCGTCATTAAGTGAATCTTGTAAGTGATTTTAATTTACTAAATCCTTATACTTGAGATGCAAGTAGGTCTTGCATGTGTGGATAATCCTTTTTGTTGTAGTTTAAGCTATCCTGAACAAGGTAGCTAATAAGGACTATTTTCAAAAGTGATTGTGAAGCATATGACTTGACTCTTGTAGTCAATAAAAAATTTATTCATTCAATAGTTGAAAATTGATGTCACTGGGCCCCATATAGGACCATGTAGGATTAATCAAATGTATGTGTCTCCGAACCCAAAAGCTCATGTAGAAGTATCTCAATGACTTTTGCTAATCTTGATTAATTACGTATACGAGAAACAGAATCGTTAAAGAATGGAATGACTAAGATCCATATCCATTTTTAACACGGTATCTGAAACAAAGGGATAGTAAATGCTAAATCATTTAACTATGACTTTACGAAACAAAACCACACTCATGTAATCCTGGGAACATTGGCGTGTTGCTAGACGTTTACCAATGTTATTATATTACTTGAGACATGTCTAAGTGGGAGCTGTTGGGATATGTACATATATCAAATAATATTTGTTCGGAAATATGTGAGCCTATGGGGGCACACATGTATACACAGAGGATACGTTTATTAATTTTTTTAATATATTTATCCTATATTAATTATATTAATATGTTTCACGAAATATTTAAAATGATCGTTAAATATAACGTTGGACGTTGTAACTAATTAATAGATGGATATTAACAAGTGAGGGACTTTTTATTATGAAAACCAAACCCGTGGGATACTTGGTTGTAGGCCGATCACAACAATGAAAAAAAGAGGGGTCCGAGTGTCGTTTCTTACAAAACTTGAAAAGGTATTGTATTATGTCTTAGAGACCAAGTTACTAAACTATATAATGACATCTTGAGGTCATTATTCAAGACGCCTAACACATGGCTCAAACGTTAGTCAACATATTACAACCCCAAACTCATAAGAGACATTCAATTCTCTAATGTCATACACATGAATCATAAATATATTCAATATCTATATGCATGCAAAGTCATATGTGGGAAAGAATTTGTATTCATTATTCCATATACATACACGATTGGCATTAACATAACAACACTTTTGGGTTTGTTCGATCGTCCCAAAACAAGAAAACAAGAACATCGTGTTTTGTTGTTTAATCGTGATGCATGCACTAGCATTCTAGTGTATTCCCTTGACGTGTAGTGTGAGCAACTCATAGAGAGATCTTATTTTAGATGTTCATGGTTTGCATATTTATAAGCTTTATACACACACGTATATTCAAGAATTTAGTCTGTTTGCTTTTATTGCTAAAAGGTACGCAATTTTTGAACCCAGATAAATTACGTTATTCTATATGTGTTTATTGTCTTCCATTGCGTACTCGTGTTATTAAGGGTTAATTGGTTATAAAATCTAACAGAGGCATCATGAGCCATCGTATAGAATTTGTAATTATAAAGAATGTAAAATTTAACAATATGTTAGGGTTCTTGATTGATTTTAAGCCCTTTGGGCATTCTTGATTATAAAGATTGGATCTATATGGTTGTTAAAACTTATTAGATGAAACCCTAGGTTGTATGTAATTTTATATGTTAAAATTCGATAAGTTTAAGTGGTTAATTGATTGTTTTTACTTATAATTAATTGTTAATGGATTATCCGTGATAAACACATGCTTGTTTATCATGGATCGATATATGATATACGCATTCTTGATTAATTGTTAATTGTTCGTCATGTAAAATCAATGATAAAAATTATAATAGACCTAAAAGGATAAGTTATTTATAGTTTTTGGATTGTTTGACACCCTGTCACAAAAAAATTCGTAACATATTTCATATTAAGTCAAAAAATTCTAATTTTTTTATGATAGATCCACGACTCATTAGGCTACAAATTTGTAGTTTACTATAAAAGCTAGAAAAGAACCTAGCTATGTCATGTCGAGGCCTGAAGTCGACTAGACTAGTATATCAGCTTTTATGTGCTATGTGGTATATGTTTACATAAGGCTTACATAATCAATTATATCAATGTATATGGCCTAATTCATTGGAAAAGGGAGCCTTATGTGAATATACATAATTTTAATAACTAGATAATTGTAATCATCCTTTGTGATTTGCATGAGTTAATTGTTAATTGTTTAAATAAATGTTATTTGTATTAGTTGTTTATATTTATTGTTTGTTTTTATAAGTTTGACTTGTGTTAAAACAAAAGGGTTTTTCAAAAAAGGAAAATATAAGCATGTCTAATAATTATGAAATAAGATTTATTATAGACTATTAAATGTGTTGTCTTATGTGTCAATTTGGGTTCGGCTTACATCTGATAACCATGGCCTTTGGGTTTCCCATGATGAGACTTGCAATTTAATAAGTTTATAATGTGTTTTCTAAACTAAAGATTTAAAATTTTATCAATGGCGTAATTTACGAAAGTACTATTTACTTGCAAGGCATATCACTAAGGGTTCGAGGTATTTCGTGGTAAGGCTTAAGGTTTTGCCCTACCTTACTACGAAACCATACTCTATAATATCCCTGATATCTTGTAACTACATAGGAAATGTGAATGGTCTAGGATTTGAATGATTTTTAGTCATTCTTTAATCTTTTCCCGCGATAAAATTAAGATTCTTTAGATTTGAAAACACGATTGAATTCTCAATTTGTTTTTAAGGTGTATTATCACTAATTTATACACAAGGTGGTATTGAAAATTAAGTGATACACCATAATAAGTAACTTAATTGAGTAAAGTTTTTATTAAAATTTTTGATACAAAGATGTATGCATGCTTCTTCGTACATATATGCCACGTCAAATATAAATACCCTTGTTAAATAACTTGTTGCCATCCAATTTGTAAGAACACTTGCAATTACCTTTTACATCACATGAAACGTATATAGATCGCAACCCAAGGTGATTATACACTTTTCATAAGACGTTGGTGTTACATAATCACAGTTCTTGATTGGACGACTGATATGACCCTGTTAGGGGTTGTATCGGGATAGGGCATCACTTTTAGCGTGTGTGAGCTCCATAAGAAAATAGAGAGAAGAAGAGAGAATTATTTTGATCTTTAATTTGATTAATTGATTATAAACTAAAGAATACAAAGAGTATTTATAATAGCTAAATGGGCCATGGGCCTATTATTATGGGCTATTATGACATTTGGCCTTTGACTTTTCCTAAGATAACGACACTTTCCTAATATAACGACACTTAGCAATTAAGAGTCAAACATAACAATACTTATCCTAAACACATATCCTAACATGACTCCAACACATATCCTAAACATAATAACTATGATAATTATCCTAACCATGGGCGTAACACTCTCCACACCTTCAAAAACCACCTTGTCCTCAAGGTGATGTCTAAATAAAAATTATCTTGATTCCAGGATGCCATAATCTTCTTTGCATTGTAGCCTTCATCTTTTTCTTCTTTATGTACTTGTCATTAAGACGCTTCAAGAACGGAATAGGAACTTTATTCCAGGATGCCATAATCTTCTTTGCATTGTAATCCCTTTGTTATTTTCATTTACTCCTACACCTATAACCTTATTACCTTCCAACACGTCTGGCTCATCACTATTTTGCTCATCAGCCACATCCACCACTTTCACTTCATCTTGTTTACCATCCACTAACACCTTTGTTTGCAACTTACTAGCTTGATCTCGTGCATTATTATCAGAGGTACATTCTACATCAATTGCTTCCTGCACCCAATTAAGCACTTTTACCTCGCCTGAAGGTTTTGAATCGCTTGTTGGTGTCACCGAACCTGAAGATTTTAAATCATCGCCATTATTAACCACCTTGTTAGCTTCTAATCCAGCTGACGTACCCGCCACCGGAGCTGCTTGGTCATCGAAACGAGCCTTAATAGTTTGTGCTAACAAAAACACGTCGCCAAGGGTAGCAGGTTTTGATAATAACAACCCCCACTGCAAGTGCAATTTAAGCCCAAACATATAGAAGGAGATGAGCAAAGAGTCTAGTATATCCGTAACCCTATTCATGAGTTTCTCAAACTCTCAATATGCCCCTTCGGATCTTCATATTTTGATGGTCCAAAATGATTCTTCACGCTTTCCTCGAACCTGGTCCAAGTAGTGATCAAACCATTCCTTGTCATCCACTAAAACCATTCTGTAGCCGCACCTTCCAAGTTAAAACCCATAATCCGTAAACATTGATCTGTGGGAGTATTAAGCAATAAGAAGTATTCATTAATGGCAAAGATCCAGCTTTCTAGATCAACTCCCAAAAATTTAGGAACGTCCAACCGCATAGATCGCGGTAATAATGCACCTTGATCACCCTTGCCCCTATCGATTTTGCAGTAGCCCGCGAGTTGCTTGTCACTCGGCTCGTAATGTATCAAACAAAGCCTTGAAATCCAGGGCCTGTTGTTGTGCCAGCTTTTCCATCGCGTCTTGGTGGTTCTTAAGCAACAAACAAACCGTGTCTTCATCTATGAGTGCAATAAAGATTCAATAAAAAAATTTAGATAAACAATAACCCTCAATGAACAGTACGCGTGAAAAGTACTCCTCCGATAAACAATATTTTTTACCCTTAGATCCGAAGCCCTCTCAACGAGAGCTCTCAATGAAAGCACCAATTAATACGGCCTTGTTAGGGGTTGTATTGGGATAGGGCACCACTTTTAGCGTGTGCGAGCTCCATATAGAGAGAAGAAGAGAGAATTATTTTGATCTTTAACTTGATTAATTGATTATAAACTAAAGAATACAAAGAGTATTTATAATAGCTAAATGGGCCATGTGCCTATTATGGGCTATTATGACATTTGACCTTTGACTTTTCCTAAGATAACGACACTTTCCTAATATCACAAAACTTAGCAATTAAGAGTCAAACATAACAATACTTATCCTAAACACGTATCCTAACACGAATCCAACACATATCCTAAACATAATAATTATGATAGTTATCCTAACCATGGACATAACAACGACTTAATCGGTTTAAGTTGGTGAGACCTTAAACTCGTAGCATAGATGGGATGAAACATGCTTACTTGTTTATTAATGAAATAAAGTAAGTCCCATAATGTTCTATGAATTGCACTAGTGGCAATTATTGATCGTCAATTACCTTTTGAATACACCATTGATAGCAGATCAACTAATGTGATGGTTGTATGTCAAGTAGGATCCTTGCCTTTATAAAATTAATTATTTATAAGTTTAAACATGGGTAGTTAATTTTATTTAAAGAGTATTATCGAAAATACTAAAAAATTGAATTTTGTGATTCTTTTAATAGTATTAATGCAACCTTAAAACCGTAAATGATGGTTTGTTTCTTTCTTGAAGAATACAAACTGAGCCTCTTTTACTTGTAAGGAAAAGGGAGATTCATTCCTATTATTTTTCCTTGCTAGGAAAAGTTATAATAGGAATAATAGGATTGTTCTAATTCTTATCAATCTCATAGCAAACTTACATGATTAAGTAGATTGCATGACTTATATTTTCATATAGATTTAATCACCTTTATTCAGTGGTGAATACTTTGAAACATATAAGACATTTGGATAACTAGAGAACATATTCATGGAGCTAACAAATGATAACATCTTGATTTAAGATTCTTTATGAGTTCTTGGTTAGAAAATACCAACATTATCGCAAAGTGGTAAAGGCAAGCTAACATGATTTATCTAGTTGTCTGCTTTAACCAAAATATTAAGGTGCTACATACCCTTGTGGAATTGTAGGACGGTTAAAGAGGAAATTGCATGCCTAATTTTCAAGTTAATAAATAAGCATTGATGGATAGTCCCTCATCTACATAGTCGAGCTTTTGAAACCTAAGTACATTGATACTAGTAGGATTTCAAAGAGAGTAGGAAAATAAATAGATCGCTATTTGTTTTCACTAGTTATGTAACACTTGTAATGGGAGTGTTGCAAAATTCAGTGGACATGTTGCGATTTATTTCTAAACAAGACATTCGTGTAACACATATTATTTCTAGCTTGTCTTAAGATAATACATTATTTTCCAACTATAGACACTCATGGTGTTAAGGATAGTCGTGCACTATTTCTTATTAAACAATGTGGTTCTATATCTACCTGTAACATTATCATATTGTCCACATAAACAAATGAACGTCGTATTGTTTGACTACATGTATGATGTTGTACCATGCACAAGTGGGAGAAATCTTTATTGTGTGCAAGGTACAACACATGTCAATAACAATATGATTAAAGGTTTCTCTTGACCGTAAGGTAAGAAACTAATATTCTACTAGGACTTATTGGCCTATTTAGAACATATGTCAAGATATAAATGAAAGACTACTTCAAGTAAAAATTTTATATGTTCTTAGAATGTCGGAAATAATGAAGTAATCTCGGTTAACTTAAAATTACTATTGAAACCAAGAGTATGATGCCCTTGAATTGTTTAAAGGCTAAATAATGTATAGTTAACATATTATATCTTCTTGCAAATATATGTACATAAAGTTCTTGAACTAGTTAAAATTATATACATTAAAGCATGAAATAGGTTTCTAAATACTAAATATTCAATTTGGTTTGACACAATTGATAAATATAGAACCAAAAGAGTATTAAGTTATTTAAGAAATTGTGGTATAGTCTCACAATCAAATTACTCATAGAATATCACATATTTATAGTATGTCTAGAGTGTCAAATCAAATTCTTTTGGAGTCATTTGATTTTGATAACTTAAATGTTTTACCTCCAAATTTATCAAGGTTTGAAAATTAAGTATGTATTGAAAATACTCAATAAGACTCCAACCTAGAATGTTAATAAGACACCATCAAGGAATGTGATGATTTACATTAAGTTTTAAATTAAAGTTCTAAATTTGTTAAATTTCTTATGAATAATGATATTAACAAACTAAGCTCATGAAATGTCAATGTATCTTGTAATATCCCAAAAGAGAACAAATTATTGTTACTCTTCATGCTAAGTATTTATAGAATAGTCTCTATTTACAAAAAGGAAGTGGAAGAATATTTAGATCTTGGTGAGATACAAATACAAAATATATTACCTTCTAAACACAATAGTAAATATCATACTGAGGTTGTACATGTAAATGTTAAGCCTCATAATGATATAATTCTTGTTCATAGATCCGCAAGGATACCTTAAATACTTCATTGATATATGTTATATCAATGCTAAGGAATATGAGTCACATGATCATGGTGAACCTGTTAACCATAAAGATGCATTGTTGAATTTTGAATTCAGTAAATGACTCAAACTATGAATATTAACATGTTGTTCACAATATAATCAATTTTGGAACTTGATTGATCTTTAACTAAACGGTTAGACTGTGAAGTTAAAATAAGTTTCTTCAAATAGTAGAAAACCCAAAGGGTTTGTTTCTTTGTGTCGAACTCATAAGGACAATGTTGTACACATATTTAATGCACATATTATGACACAATTTTTATCAGACTCAAGCAATTGATTTTGTTTAAATATTCTTTCTATGCGCATTAGTTATATAGTGATGGCTTGTTGTCATACTAGTGTTCATATAGATGAAATATGGCAATGAAATTTCAAAACTGTTCCTTGGACGATTACTATTGCGAGGACGATGAGTAATCAAAGGAGTTTATGAATTCATATAATTTTTATTAAGTGTACAAATGGCAAGAATCCAAGTATGGATCATTATAAGCATCAAAGAAAGGAACCTAAGTTTATTGTTAAAATTAATCACTTGTTTGATTTAAATTTAATTATAATTAAGATAACTCCTGAGTCTTCCTAAAAGCTAGGGGGAGTATTATGTTTAGTTTTCCTTCATTTAAAAGATTTAGGATATAAAACATACAACCTTGAAATATATGTTTATTGTTATAAACATATGCGGTATATAAGTCTAACACAACATGACATACCATTTAGAAAGTCTTAATGGATAGATATCTTCTGTAAGATAGAACATGAATGAAATCTTAAGTCGGACTAAAGGATTCATAATGTACATCATATTATGTAGAGGAATAGTTGTATCACGCATGAATGTAAGATAATTTGACAACACTGGTATCTAATCGAAAGTTATTAGATAACTATTGAATTGAATATTTTAAAGGAATATGTTTGGATTTGGGAATTCATTCCTAGATTATGGATTTGTCCTTAGTAATGAAAAATCTAAGGATATATATAATGCAACAATTTATTGTGCAATTAGAATAAACCATTGAACTTGGAGTCTATGAAAAACATCATTAATAGAGTATTCATTGTTTATGGATTTTAGATAAAAGCATGGTGTTGTTTGTATACACGGATGCTAGTTTAATTGAGATGACACTCAATACTAGTCATGGTAGGATTTCATCTTTGATGATGACCATGTGGATTAGTTATGCTCAACTGAGAGCATAGTTGCATTATACATTAAAGAATAAGAATACTTTACACTTTTAGAAGTTGTGAAAGATGATTGTCTCCAATAGGTGTTTTGCTGTTGTCACACACCTTATGGAATATAATGTGTCAATATCAAGATATTTGTATGTACACAAACAAACAATCATCATAGAGATTCAAAAACTTCACTAATTGAATTCTTGAAATAAGTATTCTTAAAATTCTAAAAGATCAAAAGCTAGTTGGATTTAATGAAATCTATGCCTTATCAACAAGTACAATCGGCGTATCTTGAGGCATGATTTGTCAACTAGAATTATCATGCATTTGATCTATTTAGTATTTATATAAGGGATGCTAAGATAATTTTTATTTAATGATAATGATACTTGGTATATGATGTTATTTATTATAAATTGTGTCTTATATTTGCATTTTTAATCCGCGAATAATATGTATTATTCTAATTAGTCCATTGTCGATCAACAATATGAAAATATTGTTGAACTAAGATAAATCTAAGTGATTGGTGATATTTTAGATATTAAAAGATGTGTTCGCCAAACTCACATGATATTCATATGATGCATATCGAAATTCTTAACTAACAAGATTATCACTTTATGGATCGTCGTCATTAATTAAATCTTGTAAGTGATTTTAATTTACTAAATCATTAGACTTGAGATACAAGTATTTCCTGCATGTGTGGATAATCCTTCTTGTTGAAGTTTAAGCTATCCTGAACAAGGTAGCTAATAAGGACTATTTACAGAAGTGATTATGAATCATATGACTTGACACTTGTAGTTAATATAGAGATTATTCCTTAAATAGTTAAAGAATGATACCACTGGGCCCCTCGTAAGATTAATCAAATGTATGTGTGGCCGCACCCAAAAGCTCATGTAGAAGTGTCTCAATGACTTTTGGTAATCTTGATTAGTCACGTAGATGTGAAACAGAATTGTTAAATAATGGAATGACTAAGATCCATATCCATTTTTAACATGGCATCTGAAACAAAGGGATATTAAATGCTAAATCATTTAACTGTGACTTTACAAAACAAAACATCACTCAGGTATTCTTGGGAACATTGGCGTGTTGCTAGATGCTTACCAATGTTATTATATTATTTGAGACATATCCAAGTGGGAGCTGTTAGCATATGTACATATATCAAATAATATATGTCTGGAAGTATGTGAGCCTATGGGGCACACACGTATACACAAAGGATACGTTTATTAATGTATTTAATATATTTATCATATATTAATTATATTAATATGTTTCACGAAATATTTAAAACGGCCGTTAGTTATAACGTTGGGCGTTATAACTAACTAATAGATGGATATTAACAAGTGAGGGACTTGTTATTACGAAAACCAAACTCGTATGATACTTGGTTGTAGGCCGATCGCAACAAGGAAAAAAGAATAGGTGCGAGTGTTATTTTTTACAAACTTGAGGAGGTGTTGTATTATGACTTGAAGACCACGTCATTAAACTATATAATGACATCTTGAGGTCATTATTCAAGACGCCTAACACATGGCTCAAAATTCAGTCGACATATCATAACCGCAAAAACATACGATACATTCAATTCTCTAATGTCATAAGCATGAATAATAAATATATGCAATATCTTTATGCATGAAAAGTCATACTTGGGAAAGAATCTGTCTTCCTTTTTCCATATACATATACGATCGGCATTAACATAACAACCCTTTAGGGTTTGTTTGATCATCCCAAAACAAGAAAACAAGAACATGGTGTTCTGTTGTTTAATCGTGAAGCAAGCACTAGCATTCTAGCATATTTCCTTGATGTGTAGTGTGAGCAACTCATAGAAAGATCTTATTTTAGATGTTGGTGGTTTGCGTATTTATAAGCTTTATACATATGCAAATAGTCAAGAATTTAATCCATTTGCTTTTATTTCTAAAAGGTACGCAATTTTTGAACCTATGTTAATTACGTTATTCTATACGCATTTATTGTCTTCCGTTACGTACTCATGTTATTAAAGGTTAATTGGTTATAAAATCCAACATATACTAGACCTGTTAGTCACCCTGTTGGTTTATACGTTCCTTATAAAAAAGTTTGTACCAATCTTACATTTGCAAACCTACTTTAGGTACAAATTTTCACAGTTTGGCTCTACTTATTGTTAAAATATAATCTCTGCCTGGTATAATAGTTCAGGGGCTAATTGTGTCATTTCCATTTTTTAGTTTATAATCTGATAGCTTTGGGCTTAAGGTGAATGAAGATAAAAAGATGAAGGGCTAGTTGTGTCATTCATGGATTCCTAAGGCAGGGTCAAGACCTTATATAAGCTGGTCAAAATCAGCTTATTTGACAATCTTTGAGATCTTTCTCTCTCTCTAAAAATCATTTCACTCTCTCTTGTAAACCTTAGATTTGATAGATCATATTGATCTTTATCTTGTTATTATTTTCTAGTGATTGTAATAGAACTATTATCATTTAGATAATAGCTTCATACCTGATTAGCAGTGGTGGAGATTTACGATTGTTTTAGTTAACTGATTGAGATCAGTTTTGTAATTCAAATTAAGATTTGAGTTTAATAATAATTTTAGAGTTTGTTTTTTTTTCATGGTATCAAAGCTAGGTTACTCTGAAATCGTTTTTAAAAAAATTAAAAAAGTTAGTGTTTCATAAAATTGGGGTTTTTTTGAAATTAATCGGTTTTTAGTTTAATCGAATCAGTTCTTGTGTTAGATATGTGATTCAATTTTATAGATCATTGATATTTTTTGGAAAAACCTAATTTTGAGAAATTAGGGTTTTGATAATATTTGGGGGTTTATTGATCTTTGGTGATTGTTGGTGATTAAGATTGGTTAATCATTGATTCTTGGTCAATCTTGAAAGTTCTTGGCTGTTTTTCCTTAATTTTGAGAAATTAGGGTTTGTGGATCTTGGTTACTAGCTATTGGGTTGTTTTTGTGAATATGCTAGTTCTCTTGACTAAGTGAATCAAGAGAATAGTCGGTTTAGGTTTAATTTGATTCCCATGTTTATTCTCCAAAGCTCTGTAACACCTCTTTAACTCTTTATTTTTCATTATTATCTTGTAAGAAGGTGATTGTTGTTGGGGTTTGTTATTTTTTGTCTCTATGTGCCCTTGATATGCCACCTTGAGTGGTGTGAAAGCCTGAAAACTTCTTTGTGGAAACTAGAAGGGGGGTTGAATAGTTTACAAGTTTGTTTTACGTTTTAATAGTTTGTTTTTAAAAATTTTAGATTCAAGTTGTATGTTCAACGAATCAAAATATAAATCAACAAAGTAAATATCTAAACTAATACTAAATAACAAACACAACAATATAGAGAGATAAGATAAGGAACAATCAAACCAAGACACCAAGATTTATAGTGGTTTGGCTACGAAGCTCTTCTTCACCCTACTCTACTCCCCGAGTATCCTACTCGAGATT
>BQNB010123588.1:3207-20071 GCA_026074375.1 Tanacetum coccineum
CGGGATCTCTCCCTAGCAACACCGTTGCTAACCCGAGAGGTGAATTGAAAGCCATCACCACCCAAAGTGGTCTTGTTCTTGATAGACCTTCCGTTCCTATACCTCCTCCATTCATTAATCCGGAGGAGGATGAACATGTAGAAGAGACTTTAACGAACCCGGAACTCGCGGAGTATACCATTAAGGTCCCACATCCTCTTGTTCAAAAAGCTAAACCTACTTCTCTAAATAATTATGTGGTGCACCAAAGGGATCCTCTTCGCCCCAATATCCCTTATCCTTCAAGAATGCACCAAGAAAAACAGCAAGAGAAAGATGAAGTCCAAATTCACAATTTTGGCAAATGTTCAAACAACTTCACATCAATATCTCTCTTGTCGATGCTTTGATTCTTATCCCGAAATACCAAAAAATGCTTAAAAGTCTCCTTTCCAATGAAAATTGCTCAGCGGTTATCCTTAAAAAGTTACCCGAGAAACTTGGGAAATTTCTTATTCCGTGTGGTTTTAGTGAGCTCAAGTGCAAGGCCCTAGCCGATCTAGGTGCTAGCATCAACTTGATGCCACTCTCGGTTTGGAAAAAGTTAGGTTTACCCAAGCTTATTTCCACCCGCATGACCCTTGAACTAGGTAACCGGACAATTTGTACACCGGATGGAATTACAAGAGATGTATTTGTTCCGATTGGAAAGTTCACATTCCCTGCTGATTTTGCCATCGTTGATTATGAAAGCAATCCTCGAGTCCCCCTCATCTTGGGAAGATCTTTCTTACGGACCGCTCGTGCTTTGATTGACGTTCACGGAGAAGAAATGATTCTCTATGACGGTGATGAAAGATTAATCTTGAATATGAGACATGATACTTCAAGCTATTTTAACAAGCCTAAAAAAGAATCAATCAACATGATTGACATCTACAATGTCTCTTATAAAGATTATCTTGAGGACTTGTTTACAAATGAAAAAATAACAAATCATCAAAGTGGCAATCCCACTTTTTCTTCTCATACCGATTTAACTTCACCAAAAGTTATCAATCCATTGAGTGGCAATCCCACTCCGATTTCGGAATCCATGACCAAGTCTTCTTCTCCCACACTCACTTCCCTAGAAGAAATTGATTTAATTTGGGAAGAATTCGAAGCTTATCTCGCAAGTGATTCATTTCCACCAGGAGATGATGATCCGATCGACCTTTTACTCAAGGAGTTCACCGATGAACTCGCTCTTATTACATTTCTACCGGGAAATGATGATCTTCCTTTTGATATCGAATCTGATCTTAGAGAAATAGAATATTTTCTTAACAATGATCCTACCAAGGAAATGAATTCTATTCTCGAGGATTCGGTTGATGAGGATAATCTTGCAGACCCTAATAACGATCTTGTTGATACCATTCCCGAGATGTTCACCGATGAACATACTCTTGATTATTCATCTCCACCATTATATGATGATGTCGATGATGATCTTGTTGAACTTGAGTCTGATAATAATGATGTTTATGATGATCCATTTGACTTCAAGGAAGATAAAATCAAAGTGTCTAAACTCTTGATTGATGAACTTAACCCTCCTAGATCAAGTGATTTCCTTCCTTCCCCCGAGTGTGACTCGGTTTTCTATGAGGATTTTTCCGAGGTTGATACTTTGACTTCAACCGATAACGAGGACAAAGTATTTAATCCGGGTATACTCATTCATGAGAACCTTTTTGAAGTCACTATTCGAGTAACACCAGATAAGAATGTAAAGAAGATATCCATATCTAATGCTTCTTTAATTCTTGAGGATTTTAATCCTCCTCTTTATGAACTTCCTTTCCACAAAGAAGTTCCCGGGTCTGAAATTTTACTCTCGTTTTCATCCAAAAATGAGGAAAAAGTTTTCAACCCCGGGATTCTCACTTCTAAAGGAGTTCATACTTCTCTTCTCCCGGAATTATCTCATCGGGACTCTAAAGCCTTCAAAGTCATTAAAATTTTTGAAAGCCCGATGGAGATTTTTCCTTGCTCTTATGGAGAGGACATCCGTATTTTGGATGTTCCGTGTCTCCATTTCTATCCCCCTTGACCAGCTCAAGTATGGGGGGATCGGGTCAAGCTAAGTGACCTTAAACAAGCGCTTCGTGGGTGGCAACCCATGCTTATCCTAATATAATTATAATAGTAGTAATGAATAAGTGTTGTGTGAGAGGCTCGCCTCTTCCATTTTCCGTGTTTCGTGTTTTGTATTGTATGTCCAGGATTGCTCGGATTTTGAAGACTCGTGCTCGTGGTTTTCTCCTTCGTTCACTCGAGCTTCAAATTCTCAGCTTCATTTTGGGAATCCAATATCCAAATCTTATCGACTAATGTTTATCTTTAAGCATACTTAATAAACGACTTAGGATTTACGTAGAGACCCTTCTTAAAACATTGAGGACAATGTTTAGTTCTAGTATGGGGGATCTATCGATTTGATTGTGCCTGCAGCCGTTGTTTTCACGTAATCCTATTTTTACCACCAAAATACCAAAAAAATGAAAAAAATTTAAAAAATTTCAAAAAGAAAATAAGTGTTTTGTTACGATTTTGACTTTCTTGCTGGGTAGAATAAGAATAAATTTTAACTCGATCGAGCGTGTTGAGCTCTAGCTTGTCCCTTAACTTTTAGACTAAGCATTCACGGATCTTTTTACTAAAGATTTTAAATTTGCGAAGAACGAAAAATGATAGAGTTAAGTATGAGTTGGATGCTAAACAAGGATTATTTGGAAATCTTAAGAGCTCATAAGTGTAGTTTGTGGCTTTTCTCTCCTATAAGCTTCTAACCGGACTAAAAATACGTGTTATTTTTGAAAATTAAACTTAAATCAACAATTTTTGAAGTATAGTCGATATCAATAATTTTAGTTCAAATTTATACTTAAATTTTCTAAAAAGAAATTTTCTTTATATCATGGAAATATAAAGTGTAAAATGAAAAAAAATGAAAAAATGAAAAAATGAAAAGAATGAATGTTGAATAAGGCAATTATATAAACTGTGGGCTAATAAAGGTTTACTGCATCTTGCCGGCTCACAACCGATGTTGCAGTCTTCAAAAGAAATCCCATAGTATGAATAATAATTCGAAACCGAAAAAGTTTGCTGCATCTTGCCGGCTCACAACCGATGTTGCAGCCTTCTAAAAGGTCGAGGGTTACAATTGCATCATAGTTATGTTTAATATGGTTTAATAAATATATGGAAAATCATTTTTTCTTAAATTTAAATATGCTTTTGAACTAAGACTATTTCATGATTACATTAATAAGATATGTCTAAACGAGAAACCTAAGAGTTTTTGAAACCGAAGGTCCGTGAGTCCCGATACTAGTCTCTGTGAGGTGTCAAAAGCCTGGTCACTTAGCCGATGAGGTTGGGATGTGCCGAGACGAAAGTCGCTACATGGGATGATCTCGCCTTCAAACTCAATATTCTCGGGTGGAACGTGAAGCATAGAATTTTGCATAAAAAACGTTGATCCATGGTTGAAATTCGAAATGGCACATTCACCTAAATATAATAATTGTCGGGAGTGAAAAGTTTACAAGTTATAAATATGAGTAGTGTTAGCATCTTAACTTGTATTTAACGGTGATTTTGTTTTAAGCTTGGTTTGGAATAAGTAAAAAGTCGGGGACGATGAATTTATCCTTTTTGGGGCATTTTAGGATTGAAATGCGTCTTGTTCTATGATCCCAAATGAAAATAACGAAAGTCGAATAAGGTAGTTAGTTGCTTAAAAAGGAAAAAGTACAAAAAAAATGAGAAAAATGAAAAATAAAAAAATATTAGTGGTAGTTAGTGTAAATATAAATTTTTTGTAAAAATGAGGCTTTTCAAAGCTTTTGATTCTTTAATTCCCCTTGATGAACACTTAGCTACTTTTCGAGGTAATTAGTCGAAGGGGATCGAGATTCTTGGTTTTATTAAGTGCTTACTTATAGCATTGCGTGAGGACACGCAATAGTTTAGTATGGGGGATTTTGGTATGTGTGTAATTACACATACCTTTTACCTAATAAAAACCCTAAACGACCAAAAACGCACATAAAATGCCATAAATATGCTTGTTTTTGTGTTTGTACTGTGCAGGTACCGGATATTCACTAAAGGACAAAAAACGAAGCCAAACCGGACAAAACCAGAGCACGGATTTGCAAGACGCGAAAAACCGAGGCCAAAGGTACAAAAAGGTTTGAAACGGAGCTAAAACGAAACATTTTCGGATCGACTCGACAACATTTGTGCATTCAAAGCGAAGTTAAAGTCAACCCCGGATGTATATTTGGAAAGAGCATCAAAAACCGAGCCCGAAAACGTAGACTGCCAAAAGTAGGCCCACCCGTACCCACCTAGTGGGCCCGGGTCAGCCCACTACCCATTTACATAAACCCTTAAAGCCCATTTTCCTTTTTATCAATAAAAGCCCACTACCCTTTTTTTATATATATACCGTGGCCCAACCCAAATCCCTTTTAACAGCCCCTAACGGGCGTTAACCTAAGCGCCTCTTTTACCCCTTACACCGTTAATCCCTAATAGACTAACGCTGTTAGTCCAAAAGGACTAACGGTGCAAAACCAAACCTAACCTCAGGGACCAATTATGCAAAGATCAAGGACGATGCTTGCAATAACATCATACACTCTCAGGGATTGTTGTTGCCAATCTCCTAAAGTTTTCCCCTGCCCTTTTATAAACACTTTTTCCCGCCATACATCAAAACCCTATTGTACATCCTCCCACACCATTTGTGTGTGTTCTGACCTGCTATACCAGACAAAAACCCAACCCCACCTTTTCACCCTCAAACAAAAACATCCCCATCTCTCACAAACCCCACCCCCACATGGTTTATGTACACTGTGGCGATCCTCTATCACCTGATTGGTCAAGAACAAGGACAAACGAATTGAGGGTTGAGATTATTTGGAGTGGGCACCAAGAATATTGAAGGGTTAAGATTGGGTCTTTGAGCTCTCTCACTCAACAAACACAACAAACACAACAAACACAAGATGGCAGCTTATAAAAGAAAGAAGACAGAGAAAATGAAAACCATGTAGTATCTAGGAGTAGTTGTAGTTTAGTTTTTATGTTTTAATTGTCTTTAATATCTTGTCATTTTAATTTACATTTCTTGTAACTTTTTATGTTTGAATGAAATATAAGTTTATGCAAAAATTTGTCTTATGAATTCTCCAAAACTGCTTAACTGGTTCAGCTTATTTCATTGCTTAAAATGTGTTTCATTTAGCCCTTCTATGATTATTGATTTTGATTATTATCTGCTTTCCATAAACCTTTGCTTGATTAAGAGTTTTAAGTTTAAAAATTGATAAAATGACTTTTTAAGGGGTGTTTGGGTCAACTGTTAAAACGGGTCAAAATAGGTTGTAAAACCATTTGGGTCCTTAAGCCAATTTCAAATCTCTATTTCTAGCTATTTTAAGTCAGTTTTTAAAAGTATTTAAGTTTAAATATAAGTTTTAGGTCCTCTCTAAAAGTTGTCTAAAATCTGTGTATGCTTAATGAGTTATCTGTTGCTTAATAGATTAGACTTGATTTAATGTTTGTTTTTGTAGTTTTCATGTCTGTTTTTAATCTATGATGCAGTAGTATAGGTTAAGCCTAAGTGTGTTTTTGCCATTTTGTTTTCAAGTTAAAACTGTCATAGTTACTAGGTTGTCTTTCCAAAGTCCTAAATAGTTAACATTCAGCAGTTGAATTAGATGAGGTCTTATTAGTTTTAATTTTTGATTTTTTTTTTTTTTTTTTTTTTTATTTTATGTCCTATAAGCTCATTGTGGTCCATATTTTATGTGTCTATGCTTAGTCTGTGTTTTAAAGCCTCTTTTCTAGCTTAAATATTAAGCCCAACTCTGACCCTTAGCTGTTAGTTTTGGCAGTTAGCCATTTGAGCTTATTTGCATTCCCTACTTATCTATTTGTTTTTTCATTGCTTATATCTATTTGCATTTTCTTATTAGACATAGGAGATTAGTTGTTAGTGCTTCTTTTGAATACCCCATAGCTTATTTTTGGGTCTGCCAAAGCCCCTTTGTTTTCCTTAGAAAACCATAAAAAATTGCCCTGATGCAAAAGCCCATTTTGACAGCTCTTTTTCTTGCTTATCTTTAATCCTAAGCTTGTCATTTTTGCATTTTTAGAAAGCCTTTAAGCCCACCTTTAAGCCCTAGCAGCCTTTAAGCCTCAAGGACCCCTCTAGGTGGCTTATTTTTAAGCCAAAAGTGGACCCTTTGACTGTTTTGAATGCTAGTTTAGGCTTATAGCTTATTTTGGATTTTTGGCTTTTCTGGCTTATTTCTTTGGCTTATCTTTGTTTTAGTAGTTTTTTATTTTTTAGGTGTTTGGGGTATTCTTAGTTTAGTTTTCCCCTTGCTTTAGCTTATTTGCCCCTTAAATAGCCAAACAGTTAGTTTTTTTTACTTAGAGTAAATTAAGCATTTCTGCCACTTTCTTTTTCAGCTTATTACGTGCTTATTTGTTAAGTTATAAAAAAATTTCCTTTTTTAAAGTTGCTTATTTTTAGCTTGTTTAAAAAGTTGTAAAAAAATGAGAAATAAAAACGTTGGGATTAGGGGAGGTCCCAAGTGAGCAAGACTCGAACTTGGGACCTCAACCCCAATCAACCAACATTTTATAACACTCACTACCGGTATGCTACAATAGCTCATCCGGTAGTGAAGTGCAAAATTTATTATATATAGGCTATTTAGCCCATTAAGCCCATAAGCTGTTTTCAGCTTATTACGGCTTATTTATAAGCCCAATTTTCTAGCTCTTATTTTTCATAGAACCAGCTTACCTTAATCCACTTTTCTGTATTTTTTCACATTTTTCCAATATTGTTTGCTATTTTTTATCATTTATTTTCTTTAAACGTTTTTTAATTATTAAAAATTAAATAAAAATCAAAAAAATATTTTTCTTTTTTAGAAAATTTTATTTTGTCATATTACACTTAGGAAAAATAGAAAAACTTTCGTAGGGTCATTTTTGCAAAATTTTATTTTTTAAAGAGCGGGATTCGTTCCCGTGCTCGTTTTTCGTATTTTCTAGCTCAATTTAACTCCGTTTTCGTTCTAGTTTTCTTTATTCTTACTTTTTAGTCAATTAATATTAGGAAAAGTAAAAAAATTCACTTTAGGATTAATTTTTCATATTTTAGGTTTTTAGTCGCGTTCGTTTTTAATTTTCGTTCTCGTTTTTGTGATTTAAGCCTAATTGCCTTAATTTTATGCTCCCATAGACTTAGGATTTCATTCTTATGCCTTATTTATGCTTCCCGTAGATTTTTAAGTTATTTAATTTCCTTTTTATGCTTTCCCGTAGTCTTAAGTTTAATTTCCCGTGCCTTTTATTGTTTTTCCCGTAGACTTAGGTTTTCCTTAGTATAAATTGCATTAATTTCCCGTAGTTTTAGAAAACCCATTATATCTTTGATTATTCAAGCATCCAATTGTCAAACCAAATACATAACCGTCAACTTCACGCCTCGTCGGGAAGAAACGACCCGGGTCCGGTTTTAAACTTTGTGGATAACGAAGCGAGAGACCGATACTTCCGGTAATACTATACTATATATTTGATATAATTAACCCTAAAAAGTTGATTATCAACCATCCTCGGTTATTACATGAAATCACGAAGTTGATTTGGTAAGGACAACAAGATTGTCTCTATTGTAATTCCAACTTGCAAATAAAGATGTCTCATTGAGTCTAAAGTGTTCAAATGTTGTATTATTAACTATGGTAAAATTATACATGCTAAATTTAACACACTCTAAGAAGTATTGACGATTTATGAATTTCCATCGGGAAACTCATAAGTACTCCAACTTGATAAGCAAGACTTGGATGTCATTTCTGAAAACTCAAACCGAAAACTCTTATAACTTATATAAGCTTCTCCTAATAACCTAATGTCAGCACCATCTCCCAAATAATAGAAAAATGATCCTTGCCTAAATTTGGCACCTCCACAGATCGGTGGATCATTCGTCCTAAATTCATCTTCGGTTTAGGTAGATCCGCCCTATGGCATTAGATTTAAACATCTTCCTCTTGCCAATCTCTTGCTTAAAAGTCTAACATATATGTAAACTAACTTTAGTTAATCAGTATTATTTCTACAATGAGCAAACACAAGATCTATTGAGTAAATAACACTTAATTGGATTTTTTTTTTTTTTTTTTTTTTTTTTTTTTATCATAAAAGACATGCAAAGGTGCATTCTTTGAACACTCTCAATATAGAGCATTACACATTGTCACTTTTAAGCATACTCCTAGGTCCTAGATGACCTATTCTTTATTATAGCTACAACAACTTGCTTGCTCTCTCATTCAACCTTATAATTCCACACATCTTGATTAGGATCATGTGAACCAAAACTAAAGTACGTTAGTTAAGTCATAGTAGGCTTTGTATGAAAAGACAATACAAATTTTATCTTTGCTACACTTCATTAGGCAAATATAGGAATTCTATTTTGTCTAACATGAGAATGACTATTGGAGAATCTATTACTACACTTCATGGTATAACCCGTAAAAAATGGTCGTGTTTGGCCTGAATTGAGCACCACTAGTGATAGTCTCATATTCATTCTCTAATTTGACTGAATGACTCCTCCTAAATATGCCTAATGATAGTCTACATCGATAAACTTTGTATCTCATTAGGAGTGCACACTAAGCAAGTAGATATTAGGTTTCTTCTTAGTCAATCTAGACTACTTGCATCTCACATATGTGCTTTAATGTTTCATGATGATAATGTGCTCTCATGTAATGCAATTATATGCTTTCATGTTTATCTTAATGCTCAATGTTTATTTGCTTAACTATTGAATGCATGTCTGTTGTAAAAGCGTTTGCCTTTTTCTAGCAATTTAGATAAAATATTCTGTAGTTTATCTAAATAACACATGCTCCTATGTGCTAAATGCTAACATATTTTACATGATGATTGCATTTAAAATTATCACGT
Source organism: Tanacetum coccineum (assembly GCA_026074375.1). Lineage (NCBI taxonomy): Eukaryota > Viridiplantae > Streptophyta > Magnoliopsida > Asterales > Asteraceae > Tanacetum > Tanacetum coccineum. The sequence goes on from BQNB010123588.1 coordinate 12,259, forward strand.
TTTGTATGCGTTATTTTACATGACTTACGTGTTAATTGTGCACCTACACTATGTTAGTTTAATGTATGAAAATTAATATTTAAATGTCATATAGTCTTACACATTAATCTTTCCTGGTTTGATTATTGTTGTGATTCATGGCTTAGATAACCTTGCTGATATATCCTATATCTCTTATGCCATCTAGGTATATATATATATATGTGTGTGTGTGTGTTGTGTGTGTGTGTGTGTGTGAGAGTGTGTGTTGTGTGTGTGTGTGTGTATACTTAATATATATAATATTATATATATTATATATGATTAATATATAATATATCTATTATATATATATATATATATTAATATATATATATATATTTATATATAATATATTCTCACACTAGAATTATCTTTCTTAGCGTCAGGGTCACTAATATAAATTTTTAAACGAGTCATTAAATGGTCTTTAAATCTTCTAGAGTCTTCCTTCACACTTTACATTAATGTCACATCTCTCTTTATTTAAATAATCCACTCTTTGTCACGGAAAAGTTGATGCAAATAATAATACTCCTTCAACGTAGGTTTAACAACCTTAAATATTTCATCCGAGATATTTAAGTATCTTTAACTTGCAATCGCAAACGTTAAAGGTCATATCCAAAAAATCCCTATTCAAGCCTTTTAACAACATTAGTTAAAACGCTCTCCTTTTCTTTTCGATGACAATTCCTCTTCTCTTCGACGAAAACATATTTCTCTTCGACGAACACATTCTTTCTCTTCAACGAAAACATTCTATCCCTTCGACGAAACATTCTTTCTCTTCGACAAAAACATTCTTTCTCTTCGAAGAAAACTTTCTTTCTCTTTGACGAAAACACTCTTTATCTTTCGATCACGCCTCTTCCTTCTCACTCAACCACGCCTTTACAACCATGGAGATGGCTAATATCTTTCCTCTAGTATTTCCGCTATCACCTTTAAGATAACCTTATACCTCGTCATAAGATTGTTTTATGAACATTCACAATACTCGAGAAGACCACCATCCGTCTTGATATTGTCAAGCTCATCGCCTTCATCTTCGTTTGTTTTCTTCTTTATTATTATTATTATTATTATTATTATTATTATTATTATTATTATTATTATTATTATTATTATTTTCACGTATGAAACACACCAAAGATACGTCACCATTTCCTTCGGGACAATGTTCAAATGGAAACATCTCCATTCGAATAGGTTGCGTCTATAGATAAGATCGTCGACATTCTTTCTTTACCCCTTAACCGCAAATCGTTAAACTTTCTTTGTCTAGGTCTAGGAATGATGGAACACATTCCGTAAATCTTTCTCTTCTTTTCTATTAGTCTCGATTCTAGTCTATTCTTTATTCCATGCATCGTGGAAACTTAACTACTTCATCCGAAGTACTTTGAGTATTTTTAATTAGCGAAATACAAATTAAAATGTCACTCCTTTCACAAAATTCGTCAAGCCCTAAACTCCTCTCCTGTTGGTGGTCTGGCGGCCCCCAGATCTATTCTGGCGGCCCCCAGATATATCTGGGACCGCCGACAGCAGGCTTGAGATATCTATCATTTCTTTTCAAATCATTAAACAAACACACCCTCTCTCTTTTCTGCTGCTAAGAGCTGGCGTCTTTCTTACACCCAAACCTATGCCCAATATCTTACAAAAGAAGTTAACCAATTTAAAAAGTTTATTAAAAGATGAATTTCAAACGTTTGAGTGACCTCACATTTCTCTCACCTATTTTTGACAGTGCACAGACGGCCTGTACACTGTTTTAAGCGTCAGAAGCATATTGAAATATTTTTCATTAAATACAAAGTTTCACACACATGTTAAAAATATATGTTTCCATGTTTAATTGAATTGTTCTTGAACTTGTTGGGCGTTTCTTTTATCGGGTATATAGTGAATTAGTGATAAGTTTATAAAAGTTCATATCTGGAGGTATCCACTCGCTACATATTTTGTACTGTCAGTTTTTTATTGGTGCCAATCCACATAGAAAACTATTGTATCTCTATTGAAAGAAAGCACGATGCAGCTAGACCACTTTAACAGACATGCTTGATGCATATGGTCACTTTTTAATGAAAGTAGTGGAATAATCACACACAACACACAAAGTTCGACGAATTTCTTAAGACCGGTATAAAATGCTTTTTCATGTTTCCCTAAACTTGTCCAACTCTTATTAATTACCATAACTGCGTTTTAACGATACAATTAGTTATTATATGCAACTTAATTAAACACATTCAAACGAGGAATACGAGATGTTTTGTTCACCTAGTGCAACTATGGAAGGCAATCCTAACCTACTCTTTGAATGATTCGTCTCATATATGAATGCGTATAACCGATTTACTATTTGAGAAAATTTCGGCAGCATTTCCCCTCAACTCCCCAAATATGTGTTTAAAGACATATTCGTAGGAGTAAAGGAGAAACACTGTCGAAATCATCTCAAATAGTAAACCAATTATATGCATTCATATCCTAAATGAGACAAAACGTTCAAAAAGCAGTCCCAAACAGGGGACTTTCCGAAATTAATTTCGGACGGGTTTTCTATAGGATGATTAAAATTAGACGGGGATTTTCCAAAATTAATCACTAAAATCCTAAAAAATTCCTAAAGGGTTCGATAAAATAAATACATATACGCATATCCATTTATATCAAATCCTAATATTGAAACGCATATACAATTTAAATTCTATTATAATGAAAAAAAACATACATATCAGTGTAAAACGCAAATCCAAACACTCCTTGACACTGTAAAACGCATATCCATTTAGTCTCATCATTTTTACAGCATAAGGAGTGTTTGGATGTACGTTTTACAGTGTCAAGGAGTGTTTAGATTTGCATTTTACACTGTCAAGGCGTGTTTGGATTTGCATTTTACAGTATCAATCACAATAAATATTCTCCGACGACATGTCACCGGGGATACCAAAAGGATAAAAAAAAGTTATAACATACTTTCGGCAAGGCTGTCTCGGCTGACTCGGCTGCTATGTTCGTCTCGGCTGACTCACTGCCCAAAAAAATCAACAAAGTTCAATCATAATAATTTATTATAATTATCAAACTTTTATTAACCAAAATCAAAAATCCAAACCTTGAATAACTCGGCTCGAAGATCCACCACCACCAAAAATCAAACTTGTTTAGAGGTTTAGAAAAAGAAGATGTAGAATTATAATTTAGAGGGTTAAGGAAAGAATTATGTTTAGAGGAGGAAGAGGAAGAATTATAATTTAGTGCTCGTGTGCTCGTGTCGTGTGCTCGTGTGCTCGGTGTCGAGTGGTGGTGGTGAGCTACGGTGGTGAGAGGAGGTGGTGGTGAGAGTAGGTGGTGAGTTGTGGTGGTGATTTGTGGTGGTGTTGCTGCAAAATCGCCAAAAAAAACCTTTTTTACGTTTTCCCGTTTGTGTTATACAACTGAAACACATATCTGTTTTTTGATGACAGATATTTCCCAGGCGACATGTCGTCCGGGAAAGATCCATTTTTGTCGTTTAGCGCAAATTGGCGCGACAACGAAAATTTTGTAGGGCCTTTTTAGCAAATATAAAAAGCTTTCTCGGGCGACATGTCGCCCGGGAAAGGTTTATTAAAAATTATAAACTTTTATAAAAATTAAAAGATGTATAATTTTTTAATAAGCTATTCCCGGGCGACTTGTCGCCCGGGAAAGATTTTCATTAAAAATTAAAATATTTTTAATAAAGGCTTTCCCGGGCGACATGTCGCCCGGGAAAGATTTATTAAAAATTATAAACTTTTATAAAAATTAAAAGATGTATAATTTTTTAATAAGCTATTCCCGGGCGACTTGTCGCCCGGGAAATATTTTCATTAAAAATTAAAATATTTTTAATAAAGGCTTTCCCGGGCGACATGTCGTCCGGAAAAGATTTATTAAAAATTATAAACTTTTATAAAAATTAAAAGATGTATAATTTTTTAATAAGCTATTCCCGGGCGACTTGTCGCCCGAGAAAGATTTTCATTAAAAATTAAAATATTTTTAATAAAGGATTTCCCGGGCGACATGTCGCCCGGGAAAGATTTATTAAAAATTATTAACTTTTATAAAAATTAAAAGATGTATAATTTTTAGTAATTTTTTTATATATTTTTTTAATGAAAGATTTTTAATAAAAAAATTATACACTTTTAATATAATTAAAAACTATATGTTTTTAATAAACTTTTAAAATATTTTTAATAAAACTTTTCGCGGGCGACATGTCGCCCATAAATATATTATACATTTTTATTAAAATAAACTTTTTTTAATAAAAAAATTATACACTTTAATTAAAAAATTATACATTAGATGTCCAACGGATGAGTCGATATGTTATCGTTGTACATTAGATGTTCATAATCGATATGCATCGTTGTACATTAGATGTTCAACGGATGAGTCGATATGTTATCGTTGTACATTAGATGTTCAACGGATGAGTCGATATGTTTTCGTTGTACATTAGATGTTCAACGGATGAGTCGATATGTTATCGTTGTACATTAGATGTTCAACGGATGAGTCGATATGTTATCGTTGTACATTAGATGTTCAACGGATGAGTCGATATGTTATCGTTGTACATTAGATGTACAACGGATGAGTCGATATGTTATCGTTGTACATTAGATGTTCAACGGATGAGTCGATATGTTATCGTTGTACATTAGATGTCCAACGGATGAGTCGATATGCTATCGTTGTACATTAGATGTTCAACGGATGAGTCGATATGCTATCGTTGTACATAATTTTCAACGGATTAGTCCGATATGTTGTCCGTTGTACATAGATTTCAACAGGGATGATCGATATGTTATCGTTTAACATTAGATGTCCAACGGATGAGTCGATATGCTATCGTTGTACATTAGATGTTCAACGGATGAGTCGATATGTTATCGTTGTACATTAGATGTTCAACGATGAAGTCGATATGCTATCGTAGTACATTAATTGTTCAAACGGATGAGTCGATATGTTATCGTTGTACATAAGATGTCCAACGGATGAGTCGATATGTTATCGTTGTACATTAGATGTTCAACGGATGAGTCGATATGTTATCGTTGTACATTAGATGTTCAACAGATGAGTCGATATGTTATCGTTGTACATTAGATGTCCAACGGATGAGTTCGATGTGCATCGATGTAAATTAAGATGTTAACAACTGATGAGTCGATATGTTATCGTTTGTATCATTAAGTTTAACGGGATGAGTCGATGAAGTTTTCGTGTACTTAAATTCCAATGGATAGTCGATATGCTATCGGTGTTACATTTAGATGTTATACGATGAGTCGATATGCTATCGTTGTACATTAGATGTTCAACGGATGAGTCGATATGCTATCGTTGTACATTAGATGTTCAACGGATGAGTCGATATGCTATCGTTGTACATTAGATGTTCAACGGATGAGTCGATATTCTATCGTTGTACATTAGATGTTCAACGGATGAGTCGGATAATGTATCGTTGTCCATTAAATGTCCCAAACGATGAGTCGATAAGCTATCGTTGTACATTAGAAGTTTAACGGGATAGTCGCTATTTATCGTTGTACATTAAGATGTTTCACGGGATGAGTCGATATGTTATCGTTTTACATTATATGGTCCAACGATAGAGTCGTATGCTATCGTGTACTTTAGATGTGTTCAACGGATGAGTCGATATTCTATCGTTGTACATTAGATGTTTAACGGATGAGTCGATATGTTGTCGTTGTACATTAGATGTTCAACGGATGAGTCGATATGCTATCGTTGTACATTAGATGTTCAACGGATGAGTCGATATGTTGTCGTTGTACATTAGATGTTCAACGGATGAGTCGATATGCTATCGTTGTACATTAGATGTTCAACGGATGAGTCGATATGCTATCGTTGTACATTAGATATTCAACGGATGAGTCGATATGCTATTTGTACATATAGATGTCCAACAGATGAGTCGGATATGCTATCGTTGTAATCATTAGAATGTTTAAAACGGATGAGTCGATATGTATCTTTGTACATTAAATGTTAAACGATAATTCGATTATGTTTCCTTTGTACAGTTAGATGTCAACGGATGAGTCGATATGTTATCGTTGTACATTAGATTTCCAACGAATGAGTCTGATATGTTATCGCTGTACATTAGATGTTCAACGGATGACTCGATATGTTGTCGTTGTACATTCGATGTCCAAAACGGACGAGTCAATATCTATCGTTGTACTTAGGATGTTCAACGGATGAGTCGATATTTATCGTTGTTACATTAGATGTTACAACGGATGAGTCGATTGTGTCGTTGTACATTAGATGTTCAAACGGATGAGTTCGATATGTTCCGTGTAACATATAGATGTTCAACGGATGAGTCAATATGTTGTCGTGTATATTAGATGTTCAACTATTGAGTCATATGTTTGTCGTTGTACATTAGATGTTCAATGGATGAGTCGATATGTTATCGTTGTACATTAGATGTTCAACGGATGAGTCGATATGTTGTCGTTGTACATTAGATGTCCAACGGATGATTATCGGTCTAATATGTTTAAGTGTCTGTTTGTAACTCACGTATGATTATCGGTCTTAGACCTCGCTTGTGTTACTACAAGTGGTATGTATAATATTTAACTAAATGAATGTTTGTTTTTGTGTTACTTGACGAATGCGCATCTTGAAATATCATGTTCAACAATAGAAGGGTAGTGCATATCCTGACCGAACCGAGAAAACGGAGTGCTTTTCTTATATAGTTATTATTTATCAAATATATAATAATTATTTTATAATTAATAATATATAATTATAAAATATATTCTATAAATAATACTGATTTAAAAACTGTATATTTTTTTATTAAAATGTTTCTCGGGCGACATGTCGCCCGGGAAAGTATTTATTAAAAAAAATTACAGTTATATATATATATTAAAAACAGTGTAATTTATTATTAAAAAGATTCTCGGGCGACATGTCGCCCGGGAAATGTTAAAACACGTTAATTAACACTAATCACAACCCTTAAACATTCACGTGAATTATTTTTTTTAATAAAAACTTTCCCGGGCGACATGTCGCCCGGGAAAGATGAGCGGGGAAAATTGCCGCCAAGATTTTCGTTGATGTTTTGGTAAAAAAAATTTACCAACTTATCCCGGGCGACATGTCGCCCGAGAAAACTTAATCGAACTTTGACTAAAAAGTTATCAGAATTTGTGTCACGTCGGACAGACTTTTGTCGTTTAATGGGTTTTCCCGGGCGACAAATGTCGCTCGGAAAAACTTCGTCACCTGTTCTACTTTTTCTTGTAGTGTTTTGCCTGTTGCATAAACTATTGTTTTTATAATAGCTTTCATTTTTCCTTCATTCTTTCATGCGGGACAAGCATACTTTTCACTTGTTAGTACTTGATGTACATAAAACATTAGCAAAATGATTTCATCATGAAAAATATATGACTACATGTTTTTATTTTCTAATAACCGTATATTTTTAGAGTTTACATATGGTTTAGCATTCGTTTATTGATACCTAATATATACTAAATAATAAAAGGCATATAGTTACATAAACCATTGTACATTTATTTATTTTATTGATAATTAGTTATGTATAAAGTGAATTTTATTTTATAAACCCGTGATAAATCACGGGTGGCATATAATGTTTATGAAATAAACATTATCAAATACTATAAAAGGTTATATACCCGTAAAAGTTATAAGTTAACTCATA
>BQNB010123589.1:0-20071 GCA_026074375.1 Tanacetum coccineum
TGCAGAAATCGAGTAAGAAATACACGGGCCCATGCACATCAAACTTATCAAACTGCAAAATTTTTTGTTATATATATATATATATATATATATTAGTTTTGTTATATGTTTATTATTATTTACTATTACTGCTACTACCATTCTTTTTGTTATACTCAACTTGATTCAGGATACCTTGACAATACGGTTCAAGTGGGAATGATCCACATTTAAACGTTGAGGGTATGAAGTCTTTGGTATGTACTCACGGAATGGATATTCATTTGTTTTAGCCATGTGATAGTTTCCTTTCAATGTCTTAATTGGTTTATCTTTAACGATGATAGGATAAAGTCTTTGAGTTCTTGAAGAATCATCAGACTTTCCCTTTTCGGTGAATACGGCATTCACTTGCTCGGTGTGAGCTTAAGGAGGAGGTGGGTCAGTCCTATCGGTTTGTTCTGAAGAGATGTTTTGAGACTTCTCCCACTCATCTATTTTTCTTTCCATGTCTTTAATTTTAGTTTGAAATTATTTTTGTTTTGCTTCATCATTAAAATCATATCGTTAACACTATTTTTGACAAACATATTTGAAACTCTTTGATCATCTAATAATTTAGTCATTAATTTTTCGAAATCAGTTTTAGATTGAGGTTCTTGGTTGATAGGTTTAGACTTTTTCTTAGGTAAAACACCAGTGGTTTTACCATCGTCTCTAGCAAAAAGTTTCCAATGAACAGTTCTCATGCTATGGATACATCTTTTGAAATCTTCGAGGTCATTTCTCACATCATTATTTAATTCTGTGAGCGATTTCTCGGAATCATTAGGATCATAATGGGATTGGTAAGAATACGAGTCTTGAGAATTTCGGTTTTTATTACCTTCAGATTGGATGTAATTTGTTTCATGACGTTCACACATTGGTGTGTCATCGTTCAGGTGGTTTTTAGAAGCGTTTCCCTCGCTAAGCTCATTGTATTTGTTACGTATATCTTGCAATTCTTCATTTAAGCTTATAATTTGAGAATCCATAGCCTTCAATTTTTCCATAAATCGAGAATTATCAGTATTACTATCACTTCCATCGGCGAAGGAAACAGATTTTCGATGATGTTCGTTTTTAGATTTAATGGGCCAATCATGTTTGAAAAGGACTTTGTCCTCGAGAAATTGAAAAGCTTGATTTGGACTTTTGTAGAGGAAGATTCCTCCGGCAGTTCCGTCTAGGATTCCTTGAGTGGGTTCGTCTAGACCATGATAAAACATTTGAATAATAGCTCCTTTGGTCAGACCGTGCCCATGACATTTTTGAAGCATGCTTTTGAGTTGTAACCAAGCGTCGATTAGACTTTCATATACGAGTTGAGAGAAATTTCTGATTTTAAGTAAAAGACGGTTAAATAACGAAGGTGGAAAGAATCTGTTTATAAAAGCTCTTCTAATTTGTTCCCACGATGTTATAGACTCTTCATTAAGTTCGTTAAACCAGGTTTTAGCTTTATCGCACAAGGAAAAAGGAAATATCAAAAGCTTAACAGCTTCACTCTGCATTTCACCGTATCTGAACATGTTGCAGATTGCGAGAAATTCACGGATGTGGTCATGCGGATCGGCCCGCAGATAACCATCGAATTTACTTTCCCGAATCATTTTCAAGTGGGTACTATTGATAACAAAGTTGTCATCAAAGCTGGGTTGAACAATGGCCGAATTAGGAGTCGGTGCTACAGTCTTAGCACATTCCCACATAGGTTGATCATCAGGATCGAGAATTATTTGTTTGGTTTCAACATCCTCTTCAGGTATATTTATAACGACAAAGTCATTAACGGAGTGCTGAGCTGAAGATTTGAATGATTCGATCTCGATGACTTCTTTCTGGGTAGTTTTAATCTTATAAGTCCTTGTTTTTAAACTTTTATTAAATCTATACATTAGACTTACTAGTTGTTTTCCAAAAGATATTGGATTTATACATACGTTAAGTATTTTGCAAAAATACATTTTTATATATATAATTAAGGCTAATAGGATAATATTCAAAATACAGTAAGTTATTTTCATATATATGTTTTTATTTTTTATAAATTTATATATTAGATATATTTTAATTTAATTATATATAGCAAATAAGGATAAATAAATAAAAGATTATTATTTTTGAATAAGTGCGGTGTACTTTAGGAAAAGTGCGCCGGCTTTTCTAAATTTTTTATGTTTTTTCGAATATTATGATAAACTAGATAATTACAAATACACAAGGCATATAATCAGAAAAAATACAATTCCAAATGATTTTTGGTTTCCGTTTGCCAGAAAACGGTACGACGAGTTTGAAAATTTTATGAAACAAAATAGCACCTAAAAGAAGCAACAAACTGATAACAACTTAAACAATTCCCCGGCAACGGTGCCAAAAACTTGATGTGTGTTTTTACAAATTTTGAAATTATAATACTAGAAATACCGATTTTTACTAAAAACACAACATTCGAGCAAGTATACCCTATTCGAGTGTGATATGTGTGAAAACACATATCTATTTTATATCCAAAATGACCCATAAAAGACAAAATTATGCTTAAAATGCTTGTATATCGCTTATTTTGTTTTTGTGATTGTGTAGGTACGGATATTGCAAAAATCTCAAGAAAACGGTCAAAACTGGACAAACACGGACACGGGAACGGAAAAGAGTGTACAAGAGCCGGAAGAATGCTTTCAAAGTCAACCCTTGGTCAACCAAAGGGTTTTCACAGTTTGTAATTAAGGTGTTAAGGCTAAAATGATTGTCACGAATCAAATTAACCAAGACGAGCATATATCGAATAATGCGAAGAAAGTGATTAAAAGATGATTCAATCAAATGATTAAGGTATGTTTGTTTAGGCAATGATCACTTAGATAATGATGTGTTTGGAATAGTGTTTATAAGTTTAGAAAATAGAGATATCACAAAGTTACAAATCCTTTCGACCTTTAAATATAACAAGTGATTATATCGATTAATAACAACAAATCCTTTTGGCCTTTATAAATTATTATAACCAATATATTAAGTGGAATGATTAAACACATATATAAAAGAACCCTTTCGGCCTATATTCTTATATAAAATATGTTTTACCAATTCAATAAACACATATCCAAACGCTCCATATCCAAGATCACATATTGCCCAAACAAACATAATACAACTACTCCATGTTCATATTTATAACTTCCATGTTATAGATGATAAACTCATAATATTTCATCATAAATATAAATAAGAATGTACCAACGATTCGTAAACGAAAGTGTATGAGAACAAAAGATCGAATAACCAAATATTCGACTCAACAACCAATACCAACATCAACCAATGATTCTAATATCAAGCCTACACCTTATACTTCTGTAACCAACCGGAATATATCACCAATCTCTTGGGAATTCAGCGGCAACAACAATGGTAGAAGAAAAAGGGGTGTTTGGCAATGGGTTTTATATTGAGTACTTGAAGAATTATAGTTGATTCTTCAAGTATATGGGTTGTTAGGTTCTGGAAACGGATGGATGAGGTATGAGAATGGTGGTGAATCTCTGGAAAACATGGTTGAGAGTGGTGGTGGTGATGGTGGCTTGAAGGGGTGTTTGGTTCCTTGGTTTGTCAAGCAAAGATCACCAAAAACACCTATTCTAAGTGTTCTAGACGAAGGGGATTTATTTGTATGAGAGTGTGTGAAATGAGAGAGCCTAGGAGGGTATTTATAGGCTTTTTGGGGGCCAAAGTACGCCATACAAACTTATTTATGCGCCGCACTTCAGGAGTTAAGGCTATCTTTATTTAATTGCCTTGAATTTTTCCACAGACTCAAAAGTGCGCCGCACTTTGGCCAAAACCGCCACACTTTTATCACTTTCAGCACTTGGCCTTTTATATGGTTGTAGATAATTAATTTCTCTTCGCGTGGCCGCCAGAATTGTGTCAAACGGAGTTCGTATGACCGAGTTATGATCAAAACAGTGAACAAGTGTCGGGAGATCTTTATCTTTAGTTATTTCTTCGTTTAAGCTTCAATTCTTTGTGTATTCTTCCGTTTTCTTCCACAACACGTACCATGAACCTATAATAGCAAATATAGTCTATTAAGTATCAAAAGTTCATGAGAAATGATAAAATAAATGCAAATAACGCCGCCGAAAACATATATAATTTAGGCGTTATCACTGTGCATTAATTTTTCAAACTTTTTAGAAAGTTTTGGGTTCGTAGAACCAAAAATTATATCATCAACGTAAATTTTCAAAGCAATATGCCATCCTCGTGTTTAGTAATGAACAGAGTTGGATCAATAGAACCTTTAGAGAACCCTTTGGATACCAGGAAGTTAGAGAGTTCATCGTACCATGCTCTTACAGCTTGCTTGAGTCCATATAAAGCCTTCTTGAGACGGTAGACTTTGTCAAGATGATGTGGATCTAAAAATCCGTCTTGCTGATTGACGTACACTTCTTCCTTCAGAGGTCCATTAAGAAAAGCTGTTTTGACGTCGATCTGATAGATAAGAAATGACTTGTGTGCAGCATACGCAATGAATAGCCTGACTGCTTCCAATCGAGCAACTAGAGAAAATGACTCTTTGAAGTCGATTCCTTCCTGCTGGCTGTATCCATTAGCTACAAGACGAGCTTTGTTGAAAATTACAGTGTTTTCTTCATCCCGTTTGTTTTTCCAGAGCCACTTCATGTTAATGACATTTTTGCAAAGTGGTCTGTCGACTAATTCCCACACATTTAATCGATCAAACTGGTGAAGTTCTTCCTGTATCACTTCAATCCATGCAGAATCAGCCATGGCTTCTTTGATGTTCTTCGGTTCGGTTCGACTCACGGTGAGTGCGAACATACACATCTCGCCATCTGTTTCTAGCTGACGTCTTGTTCTAATTGATTAAGAAGGATTTCCAATGACTTGTTCTAACGGATGATCTATTGTCCAACGATGTTCAAAAGGATGTCATTGATAGAATGTATGCATGTTTGATGAATCAACATATCGAGAAGATGTCTCCCCTTGTTTATGTACTGGTGTACTGAAGATGTTGATAAATTCGTCTTCTTCAACTTGTGCATTTTCCACTTGAATTTCTGCTTGATTAATGTTCTTAGTGACAGTTGGTGCTTGACTTATTGTTTTAGGTGTTGTTTGAATGTTCAATGGAGGTGTATCTGCAGCAACGGTTGTTGAAGTAGATGCAGTTGTGTTTTGTTGTTGACGTTGATTAGGTGCATCACAACTGGAGTAGTTCCATTGTGTAATTCATCGAACATCAGACTAAATAACAAATCCAGCTCATTTGACGTTGTTACTGTTTCAGCTGCGTGAGGAACATTTTCTTGACTTTAGGGACCGTGACTAAAACTGTTTTGTTTAAGTGCCATTGTCGGACATTGTGGAACGGGGTCAGAACTGACGTGATCTGACACTATTAGAGGCAATTCGTCAAAGTTAACATGGATGGTTTCAACTATCACTCTTGTTCTCCTATTATAAACTCTATAACCTTTGGAATGAGTAGAATTTCCTACAAAAATACAAGCATCACCTTTTTCTTTCATCTTGTCAAGATTCTCACCATCTCTGACGATATAGCATAAAGAGCTAAAAATGTGAAGAAACTTTACAAACGGTTTTCGACCATTGATGATGTGGTAAGGATATCGAGGAATTACGAGTGAACGGTTTTGAGTAAAACATGCAGTGGCAATTGCTTCAGCCCAAAAGAACAAAGGAACTTTAGCGGCGCTTAGCATTGTTCGAGCAGCCTCAACAAGAGTACGGTTCTGTCATTCGACAACGGTGTTCTGTTCAGGAGTTCGAGCAACATACGTTTGGTGTTCAATACCTTTTTGAGCAAAGTATGCATGAAGAGTTTTATTCGGAAATTCCATGCCTGTGTCAGTTCGAACTGTTCTAACTTGAGCGTGAAGTCCTCTTTGAACAAGTTTGAGGAAATCGATGAGAACTTCATGTGTTTCATCTTTGGATCTCAAGAAGTGAGTCCAAGTATATCTTGAATAGTCATTAATAATTACAACACATATTTAATACCATGAATGCTTTTTACCCTCATGGGACCACATAAATCCATGTGTAGAAGTTGTAATCGTCTTTTGGAGCTTGGGGTCGTTTTGGTATTGAAGGAGTTGCGTTTTGCTTTCCCTACCTCACAAGAAGAACAAAGATGATATTTGACGAATTTCAATTTGGAAAGGCCAGTCACAATATCATATTTTAAAAGCAAGTTGATGGTATCAAAGTTTAGATGTGAGAGACGACAATGCCATAACCATGATTATGATGATGAAGCTTTAGCCATTAAGCAAATTGGATTGGGAGAAGATGTGTCTTGAAGAGTGATGGAATAAAGATCTGTGCCACAAGAACCTGTGAGAAGATCATTTCCCTTCAAATCACGAATGTAACATGTAGACTTCCGAAAAGCAACTTCCAAATCCGCATCACAAACTTGACTAACGGAGAACAAATTGTGATTTAGCCCTTCAACGTAATAAACCTTTTTGATAGTGACATTCCCTTGAACCAAATTTCCATAACCAAGAATCAGTGCAATTTGATCATTTCCAAACTTCACCGTACCCAGAAATTTCTCCATAAAATTACTTAAAAACTTGAGATTTCCCGTCATGTGCTTTGAGCACCCAGAGTCAACGATGAATAGAATTATCTCTTTGAGCTACAAAAGAATTAGAAGACGCTAGAGTATTTGATAAAGTGGATTTCCTAAGTGTCATGGGTTCCGAATTATTAGTAGTTCTAGATTTAATTCCTGGAGGCATACTAACATTTAGTTTAACCTTCACTGTGCTAGTCTTAGGTTTCCATTTATATCTAGGTGGTGCGGTCTTAGAGTACCACCAACTACATGTCTTACTAACATGCTCATATAGCTTCCTAATTTATGTTTATGGTTTCTTGTTTGTGATTTATGGCAACTGTTTTCTTATAGGATGTTATAACAGATTTGTCCACATTTTGCTTAGGTTCTCTAGTACTAATGGGCACAACAATTAGCTGTTTAGTTCTAGAATTGACGCTATTAATATAATGAAGAACAACAAATCAAGATTATCTTTTAGCACACATTTTCCACAAGTAACACAAACAAAGTTTACATTCAAGGTCTTAACATTTAAACATGCAGTTATAGACATTTTATTATTTGAAAACTTAAAATTCCTACGGTGGTCTTCTACTTCTTGCTTCTTCCCTTGACTAATGTCATGCATGACTCTATCTTCCAATCGAGTGCTCTTAAGCTGTGGTCTGCTAACACTAGTAGTGGGAATTACTCTTGTAGAGAAAGACACGTATTTGTTAGTTTTCTTAATGTCTTGAGGAAACTGTGTTGTTCTAGTTTGATTAGGCCTTATGTGTACTCTATACATTCCTAGAGCAATCACATTTGTATTCTTATGAACTGTTTTCACATTCTGAGGCAAAATCTATGCAGTGACTGGTTTTGAAAAAGCATTGGACAAACTATTTCTGTTGACCGACCTTAACTTTGAAAAATCTTTCTTTGCAAGTGAATCTGAAAAAGTGGACGGTTTTCCTAAAATTAATTGTTTTAAGCAACACTATCTACCCCTTGGCTCATGATACCATATATTATCCCACCTTAGATCCATTACACATACGAAATTACCAAATAAACTAAAGAGAGAAGTTCTAGAGAGAGAAATAAAGAGAGAAATGAAGGAGTTGGATGATTACTATGTGAACAAATGGTAACCAACACCCTCCTAACATACTAGGAGGGTTCTATTTATAGTTCATGCCATCTAATGTGGCGTATGGGATTTTGCTTATGGGTCAGGCTTGGCTTGTGTTGGGCTTTGAGCCCGATACATGGACAATATTAGCTTAAAGTCTAAGCCCGTTAAACCCGATTAGCCTATTACAATACAAGACTATTTATGACAAAGACGATAGATAACATTCTTGTTCTACTTATATAAAAATAAGGCTAACACTCACCAAAGAGGTTGACTCTTTAAAATGCAATGTTTCTAAACTTCAAAATGAAGCATTGAATTTTTCAAAATTTAAAGAAAGTAGCATTGCTTTGGACGACATGCTAAGTCGTCAAAAATCATCCCAAGATAAGGAAGGTCTTGGATTTTTAAAAAAATAATAAAATCACTTCCGCAAGTCCAAACAAACCAATAGTGTTTGTAAAAGAGAGTCAAAAAGAAACTTCTTCAAAAAGCTTTGTTAAACCTGTGGTACCTCAAACTCACTTTGCAAACACTCAAAGTTCCCAAGCACCCATTACAAGAGTGGAAACAAGACATCACTCGGGCTCACACAATGGACTTGGATACACACGACCTCAAGTTGACCCTAGAACTCTCTTACCCACACCAAATATGAGGCCTTTAAACTCATATAATTAAAGACCTTCTTTTCAAAACAATCATTCTTCAGAAAGAAGAAATTTTCACAAAAACAAAAGTCTTCATATCATCAACCTTGCACCTTTTAAAGGAGAGAAAAATCCTACCTAAATAAAAGGCTAAAAACACCTTGGAGCATTAGACCAAACTTTCAAAACTCCCATGATTTTCAAAACAATCCTTGGTCCGCGTTCTCAAGGTACAACCTACATAAACTATGTGCTTTACTACAAGACCCAAGAATGGTTAACTTGGGCATCATATTTGCTAACCACAACGAACCTATAGAACAATAGGTACCACGACCTTGAATTCATATTTGCTTATAGGTGTGTCTTAAATGTGATCTATTACCGGATGATTGGATTGTGGATAGTGGTTGTACTAAGCACATGATCGAGAATAGAAGATTGTTTACTTCGTACAAGGCGTATGATGGTAGACATGTCATATTTAGGAGCAAACTAAAAGGAAAGGTCGTCGGTGGAGGCAATATTACTCATCACTTCATTACAATTACCATTGTTGAGCATGCTAGTGGTCTAGCTTTTAACTTGATTAACATATGTCAATTATGTGATGATGATTGCGTAGTTAGCTTTACTAAATTAGATTGTGTTATTAGTAAAAATAGTAAATCGCTAGCTAAAGGACATAGGAGAAATGGTCTATATACATGCAAATTGGAAGATAACTCCAAACAACAAATTTGTCTTGCATTCGTGGTGGATAACTCAACGCTTTGGCATATGAGGTTAGGTGTAACACCCCCTTAATTGACATATAGCAGCGGAAGCTAAATTGGGGTATTACTTCATGAATCGACAGTCATAATCATAGAAAACGACTCAAAAGAGACGTTTTGGAAAATTTAGTTATCATTCAATATTATTTTAGAGTTTTACAAAAGGAGGTCCCAAAATACAAATAAAAACATAGAGTTTGAATGATAACAAGTTGGACGTCCTCAAGTCCAATGCCACTCCGTACCATAGGTTGCTTAAGTACTTGAGATAAACATGCTAAAAGGGTCAACACAACGGTTGAGTGAAATTCATAGTGTTTGAAATGTGATAACTGAATACAAGTAATCATATGTGGTAATAATTGTACATCTACAATTATCATGGAAAACAATATCATATTATTACACTAAGCTCATGACACCGAAACCTTAAGATATTCACAAGTTATTGCCCCAGCGGATGCTTTGCCAAACACCCAAAGTTCCTTAAATGAAATGCGCCTATATGGTAGTGCGTTGTTATCTACCCAGATGGGGAAGTTCAGTCCTAATAGATCTATTTACGGCATTCGCGCTTACTCAACCAATACGTTCGGTTTCAAGTAATTAACGGTTCATGATAGTGTGGCCTTATGGCAAATGGAGGTACATAGGCAGAAATATATCAGGATAGCATACAGTTGAAAATACTTGTATTCATGGTTTATAGCATGTATCTCCCCACGGGATTTAGAAAACACGCAAAGGTGGGACTATGAACTCACCTTGATAAGGTAGTTGATTGATTTGAAATTTAATTCGAATAGGAGTAAACTGCCTCGTCACGCAACCTAGGGTAATATGTCAAGTCTTAGTTTGATTGTTTCAAAACTATATTTCATAAAGTTTAACGTAAATGATTTTGGTTTGTGAAAATATTGTATCACTGTTCGGGCTATCATAATCCAGAGGTCATGTAGTAAACGTTTGAGGAGCTAGGACACTTTAAATCGTAAATCCAACAACTCGTCAAAATGTCTACCCAAATGAAATCCCCTCACATGAAATTCCCTATTAACGTGATACATTATAGATTAAATGATAAGATTTTATCTTTTTAAGTTTCTTCAAAAGCTAGTAGATGATAAATTATGTTATATATATAACATAATTATTTTATAGTGTTTCGATCGACGAATGATAACGACAAATGTGTCGGGTTTTAATAAAATTGAGTCTTATAATATTTAAATATATTTTTATAATTAATATAAAAATATTACATTATATACCCATGAGAATAAGAAAATGACAATATATACCCTTGGTATATATTAATTTACAAATTTAACCCTTTACTTTAAATCTTTAAACATTTAACTCCTAAACTTTAGAGTATGGCAAAACAAACCCCTGAAGTTTAACTTTAGGATAATTACATTTTTGGCCTAAAAAGTTTATAAGTTTCAAATGTTACAATATATACCCTTATGCATGATATATTTTTCATTTTTAGTCCAAATTCCATAATCTTCGTATTTTTGATCTCAAAATCAATTTTGCAGCTTATAGCTTATTACTATAAGCTAAAATAAGGAAGTTTTACGAGCTTGTAGCTTATGAAAAGAGTTTATGAGCTTAAAAATCCAAAATGGGCACGTTTGGTTTAGAAATAATAACCCGATGGGTTAGGGCTTTTAGGATAAGTTTTAATGATTATAAAAGTGATAAGTGAGCTTATAGAAATAGCTTATTACAATAGCTTATAGCTTTTAGCTTATTAGGGTTTTGAAAAATGATTTTAGGGTTATTTAGGGCACGGTTTGGTTTAGGAAAACCAAACAAATGGTTTTATGGTTCAAGGCTTATACAAGCAGCCTATACATGATCTAATAGAGCTTATTAAGGATCTAAAACAAGACAAGAGCTTATAGAACAAGGTGAAGACTTACTAGGGCTTGAAATGGGACAAAATGAGCAAATATAACCTGAAAACCTTAGGAGATGAATCAAGGACTTCTTTCTTCTTAACCTTGGCTTCTAAATAGCTTATACTTTCTCTCTTATCTTCCTTAGCTTGTCTAGAACATTATTTAGAGGTATGTGTTAAGTTTTGTGATGAATTTTGAAAGTGTGTATGTGTTCGTGTATATATAGTGCAAAAGGAAGAGTAGGGACCAAGTTTGAAAGAAGTTGTGGCCAAGTAGACTTGGAGTGGTGGACAAGATTAGCTAGGTGTGACTAAGGAGATCTAGGAGGTAGCATGGAGAGGTGTATGGAGGTGAGGGGGCGCGGTTAACCAAGGAGGTGATAAGGGTTTTGCTTGGAGTCCAAGGTGGTGATGGAGGTGGTAGGGTGGTTGCTTGGTGGTGACAAGGTGGTGACAAGTAGGTGAAAGGTTTCTCAATGACGACTCTTGTGACAAAGCGTTTCCTGTCGGGTGCTGCAATCGTCCACCTATGTTGGAAAAAGATATGTACGATTCTTGGAAAAGCATAATGGAGCTATATATGATGAATGGACAACATGGAAGAATGATTCTAGAATCCGTTGAAAATGGTCCACTCATCTGGCCTACGATTGAGGAAAATGGAGTGACTAGACCAAAGAAATATTATGAGTTATGTGCTACGGAAGCAATTCAAGCTGATTGTGATATTCAAGGCATAACAAATAACAAAATATCATTTCTCCAAGGATTAACACCAGAGGTCCGTTTTCCACTAGTTAGCAATCATAAAGTCGCCAAGGAACTTTGGGAAAGAATTCAACTTCTCATGCAAGGAACTTCATTAACGAAACAAGAAAGAAAGTGTAAGCTTTATGATGAATTCAATAAGTTTGCTTATAATAAGGGGGAACCACTACGTGATTTTTACTTGATATTTTCACTACTACTCAATGACATAAACATCTACAATATGAAACTAGAACAATTTTAAGTGAACACCAAGTTTTTGAATACTCTTCCTCCTGAATGGAGCAAATTTGTGACAAATGTCAAACTGGTGCGGGATTTGCACACAACTAATATTGATCAGCTTCATGCTTACTTGGGACAACACGAGTTTCACGCAAATGAAGTTTGTTTAAGGCATGAACGCAACTCAGATCTGCTTGCTTTGGTTGCAACCTATCAGATGACCCAGTCTCCTTATCAAACTCATCAAAACTCATACCAAAACACTCAATTTCAACCACAAGTTTCACCATATCAGTCTCCACAGTATGGATCACCTCATCAGTCTCAACAATACTCAACTCATCAATCATCAACACCTCTTTCAATCACTTATCCATCCAATTGAGTATCATATCTCGGTCACCACAACGTTTATTCTTTTCATCTTCCATCCCTCAATTGGAATATATCCTCTTAGTTAACCAAAAACAACCTGAATATTCCCAAACAAACTCGGGTCTAAATTGTTACTGTGTTATAGAGAGATTGACGGTGGCGGTTGGGGTCGGGGGTGCGGGGTGGTGTGATGATCATGTTGATGCTTATCAATCACGTGATGTTATTTCTTGACTGATGTTGTACTTCTTTGCTATCCTACTACCAATAACAGCTGTGAGTATCGTCGGAACCATGGCAACAAGCTTACCATAATGATGGGGAGAGTGACAATTACAACAACTTATGGGGAGTGACAATCATCTTTGTGCGGGTACCACAAGGACCTACACTCCAGGAGCAAGTGGAAGCAATTCAGGGAAACAAAGGACTGTTATTTGTTACAACTGCAAAGGGGAAGGACATATGTCTTATATATGTGCACTAAAACAAAAAAAGGATACGGGAATGACTTGTGGTTTAAGGATAAAGTGTGCTGGTTCAAGTCAGGCAACATGGTCAAAATTCTACACGAGAAGAGAGCTAGCATTTTTGGCAGGAGATTCCAAGAATTGAGAGGGTTCAAGCACACACAAAAATGTCCACTGTACATACTCATAATGATGCTTTATCAAGCTGATGATTTGGATGCATATGACTCTGATTGTGATGAACTCAACTGCCCAAAGTTGCTCTCATGGCAAATTTATCCCATTATGGTTCAGATGTTCTCGCTGAGGTACACAATCTTGATAATGTGGATAACAATATGATAAATCAAGCTGTGCAAGTAATGCCGTCTTTTGAACAGTCGAATGTTGTGAATTGTTTAGAGACTGAGATAACCAGTGATAGCAATATCATTCTTTATTCTTAGTATGTGATTGAATTACAACAGACAGTTGTTCAGAATTCTAACTCTTCTGCACAACAAAATGCACTGATATTATCTGTGATTGAACAACTGAAAACCCAAGTAGTTAATTATACCAGATAAATTGGAAATTAAAAGTGTCAATTATACTTTAATGCTAGTGCTTGAAAGATATAAGGAAAACATGTTAATGTTTTGAAAGAAGGACTACATGTTTGATTTTAAGGAGTAATGATATCATTTCAGATTCATGTGCGCGTCTGTAGAGGATTGATCGTCTCTAACAAACTCTTTATGAACATTTTTTAAAAGAAAGGAAATCTTTATGCAAACAGTTATTTCTTCTCAAAATTGATTTTTATGAAAGATGATCTAGGAACATAGATAGAGAGATGCTTAGAAAAGAGAATCAAATTTATAGGTTAGATAATATTGTTTTTTAAAAGAGATCATTGCACAAAACTGTTCACTGTTGACGAAACCCTTAGTCTGTTCTATGATATACCACCAAAACAAGCTCTAAGGTTTTCAAAATCCTTTCTTTCTGAAGAAAGCTCAGGAACATAAGCTTTATGTGGTAATGTAATCAAAGAATACGAAGTCATTTGTGATTCCTGGCTCGAAAGAGACCATATTGCTTGCTGAAGAGTGTCGTTCAAAAATGCTTTTAAAATTTAAAAAGAGCTTTGTAGGTTAGAAAAGAAAGGTTTTTACTTCACCAGTCATTGTTATGCTGTCTTTATCAAATTTCTCAATGAGTTTGAAAAAAACGCATTTGGTTTTCACCAATGGAATTATCTGTGCAACAAGCCTTGGTGTCTCTGAAGGCGTGGTGTATTTTCTGATTCCATAAGTCGGGCGTGGTAGTCATAGAAGGATAGTCTTATCTTATAAGATTTATAAATAAATATTATAATTCATAAAGTATAGTTAGTTCAGCAAAAGACAGCAGAGTTAGTTCCCACCAAGTTGAGGAGGTTCCAAAGAACTTCCTAATAAAAGGGGACAACTGCTTTGGTTAATACGAGGTTTGAAAGAAACTTAAATAATATCTTGCTGGTTTTGAGTGGTTGTCAAAGAAAGAACCCACTCTACAGCTATCACTTGAGGGCTGCCTTGTGGGACGTTCGAACAACAAATGCTAGTTTTAGGGATGAAATAATTCCATTTGTAAAAGCTCTGAAGGACTTATTTAATACATTCGATCAATATTTGATTGATGAACTTTCTGTAAGTCCAAAAATTTCTTCCATCAAATAGAACAGGTGTGGAACAACATCGTTTTCTAGAGTCTAAAAATTTGAAGTGAAAATGAATCATAGTTTTTGAACTAAATAGGAACGACTCTTGGAACAAGTCATTAGCAAAGATATTGTGAACATAATTGTGAATTCTTCTGTGGATATTGCTTTGTGGAGCTGTTGAATATGCAGGTTTGTTGATAGAAAAGTGTGTCCTCAAACTTGAGACCTAAGCTTCTCACAAAAAGGATGTTCGGTTTGATGTGATAAAGACAGATTTATGATAATATTGTTCAAAAGTTTTTACCACTCTTGAATTAATCAGCAATTGCGATCTCTTTTAGAAAGTTGTATTCTTAAAATGAATCATGGACATTTGTCAAAAGGATAAAATCTTTGTCAAATCAAATGCCGCCAAGTTATGAGCAAAATCCTCTTGTTTTGACTATTAAAATGAATTGAAAGCTCAGTCCCAAAGAGTAAAAAACACGGTCAAAGCAACGTGAAAGATGGAGAACATTATATCTCTAAGTGGGTGAAATATGATTTTGAGTTGTAAAGATTAAAAAAGGAACTTAGAAGAAGATTGAAACTATAAAATATTAAAATTGGATATCATAGGGTTGTGGCGCAAAGCTTATTGCTTGAGAATGAGCATTTGAAACAGACCTTGTGCAATTTACGGACCTCGATTTTAAAACCTTAGCACAGTATTCGAGCAACAAGAACAATGTGCATGATTTAAATTATATTAAAGTCCAATCTAAAGTCTGGTGGAAATTTCTGCTTTAAATGTTAGTCTTCGAACACGTTTTTTTTGGTTATTACAGCTTCTCAAGGTACTTCTCTAAGAAAAAATTCAAGGCGAAAAAGCTCTTAGGTTCCTATTGAATGCTTACAAAAACATCCTAATGATCCATAAATGCTTAAGATTGATGTGGAACTAATACCCTAATTGTTAAATAAAAAGACAACCACTCTGCCTGTATTAACGTACACCTCAGAACGAAGCATACGAGTTCTTGGGATCTAGTTGAACATGTTAAATCAAAAATATATACTAGTCAATCCTTAGATCTGCCTGTAGGTATGCTAATCGAATTTAGGAGTTGTTACAAAATCAGTTAAATCCTGCGCCTGGCATATCCACAATGATGATGGTAAAATTATGTGGTTTCTGTGACCCCAAAGAACAAGGCAATAGAGTTAGATTCACTGAGCCCGTCACACGTCAGGAACACAAAACCTCTCTCTCTCCGTCTTCTTCATCGAACTTATGTTCCTTACAAACCATTATGTTGTCTCTACAGGAGTAAAACCGTCTACTTGAGCTAAAAGGGGCATCACCCAGCTTCTAAGCAATCAAAGAAGAAGAAAGATATGATCTGCAAAACACCAGTAGTATCTCAGGTAGATACTAAAGTAGAAGGCGTCACCATATGAAGAAGTTAAATCTTAGTTAAAAAAATAAAGATTGTGTTGTATTAAACTCGTAAAGAGAAAACTGCTCATGTGCAGCATTCCTAGCTTAATGCGGAATTCTGAACTTACATGTGTTAAGTGTAATGGTTGCACGCTTTCTGATAATCATGACTTGTGTGTTCTTGATTTTATCAATAATGTGTGAATGCTCCGTACCCTAATTAAATCTGTTAAGTGAAAAATATTCAAGGAGAAAAGATTTAGAAACCTAATCATGGATAAGGTGTTACTAAGTGTTTTTGAGAATTTATCTGGAGACTCTACTGGTCGGAACCTTCACTATAGTAGGAATATGCAGCGTGCCCTTTAACTAGATTACACAACTATTGAAGTTTCCCCTTACGGTGAACTCCACTGCTATAAAATAATGAAACACCTAAACTGTCATTCGTGTCATATATTGGTTTATCACGGGAACAACCTAAAGAACTCGCTAAAACTAATGTTTCTGGTTAGCAAATCTAAGGTTCTTAAATTGTATCTGCTAACAAAAGGAACCCAGTCATCTTGGAGATCACATAGTTTTTGAATTGTCCATCTTCCTCTCTGATGAATGCGAAGGGTCAGTCACAAAATGTTCTCTGGTATTTGGACTTGGGAACTGCTCCAAGCATTATGACCCGTAACTACCCCTCGCACTCTATAGCTCACCGATCATATCAAAATAAATTTGTGGTACAGTCAAATTCAAAAAATGATTCACGTGGGCAAGATATTGGGATATGGTGATTATCATGATTGGGAATGTACGATTTCAATGGGTTTGTAACTACGTAGTGGACTTGACACTCAATCTTATAGTTATTGTGCGCAATTCTGTATGTTCGAACCTTGAAGTTGCTTTTCGCCAACACACTGCTTCATTCGTAATATTAAGAATGTGTTTTGATCTATTAAACTTGGATCTCTGAGGAAATAATTCTGTTTATGCTCTGTTCTCCCCCTCCCCCTCCCGAGATTGATGGCCGGCCTCCTCCTTTATGCTATGTGATTCAAACCTTGAAGTTGCTTTTCGCCAACACACCTGCTTCATTCGTAATAAAGAAGGTGTTGATCTATTGACTGGATCTCGAGGCAACAATCTGTATACTCTATCTCTTGGAGATATGATGGCATCCTCTCCTATATGTCTCTTGTCAAATGCCTCAAATACTAAGTCATGGCTATGACACCGACGTCTGTCTCATCTGAACTTTGGTGCAATAAACCAAGAAAAACTCTATCTTTTGCACATGGATTTTTATGGACCAATGCGTGTCGCAAGTGTTAATGGTAAGAAATACATCCTCGTCATTGTTGATGATTACTCTCGATTTACATGGGTTAAGTGCTTAAGGTCAAAAGATGAAGCTCCAAATTTCATTATCAAGTTTCTCAAGATGATCCAAGTGCGACTTAAAATGCATGTCTGAAGAATCAGAACAGATAATGGAACTAAATTTGTTTATCAAACCTTGCGTGAATATTATGAGAAGGTTGACATCTCTCATGAAATATCTGTTGCTCACTCTCCACAGCAAAATAGTGTCGTTGAAAGACGTAATCGTACACTAATTGAAGCTGCCCGCACAATGTTGATTTATACAAAAGCTCCGTTATTCTTATGGGCAGAAGCAGTTGCTACCGCATGTTACACCCAAAATCGTTCCATCGCACGTCTTCGTTACGGCAAAACACCATATGAGCTTTTACATGACAAACTTCCTGACTTATCGTTCTTCCATGTATTTGGTGCACTCTGCTATCCGACAAATGATAGTGAGAACTTGGGTAAGTTACAACCGAAGGATGATATTGGTATTTTCATTGGCTATGCACCCACAAAGAAAGCATTTCAAATTTACAACCGACGTACCAGAAGAATTATCGAAACAATTCATGTAGACTTTGATGAGCTGATTGCAGTGGCTTCTGAACTCAGCAATTCAGGACTCACACTTTATGAAATGACTCCTGCAACAATCAGTTCAGGACTCGTGTCAAACCCTCCTCCTTCAACTCTGTTTGTACCACCTTCAAGAAGTGATTGGGATCTTTTGTTTCAACCGATGTTTGGTGAATTACTCACTCCTCCACCCAGTGTTGATTACCCAGCCCCTGAAGTCGTTGCTCCAATTCATGAAGTAGTAGCTCCAGTTCCTGTTGTATCAACCGGTTCACCTTCTTCAACAAATGTTGACCAAGATGCACCATCACAAAGTGACTTTCAAACAACACCTGAAAGTCAACCTCCCATCATTCCTAACGATGTTGAAGAAGACAATCATGATATTGAAGTTGCACATATGGGTAATGATTCGTACTTTGGTATCCCAATTCTAGAAATTCATTCTGATCAATCTTCATCATCGGATTCTATTCATATAATTGTGCATCCCGATCACCAAATTTTTGAACACAATAGCAAAAAGACTAAGGATCACCCACTTGAAAATATAATCGATGAACTCGCTAGACCAGTTTCCACAAGGCTGCAATTACATGAGCAAGCTCTTTTCTGTTATTATGATGCTTTTCTCACCGCTGTTGAACCCAAGACGTATAAAGATGCTTTGACTCAATCCTGCTAGATCGAAGCAATGCAAGAAGAACTCAATGAGTTTGATCGCCTTGGAGTATGGGAGCTCATACCCAGACCAGATAAAGTTATGGTCATTACTTTGAAGTGGATCTACAAAGTAAAGATAGACGATCTGGGAGGTATTCTAAAGAACAAAGCTCGGTTAGTGGCTCGTGGTTACCGTCAAGAAGAGGGAATTGATTTTGAAGAGTCTTTTGCTCTAGTTGCAAGATTAGAGGCTATAATGATTTTTCTCGTGTTTGCCGCTTACATGAACATAACCGTCTACCAAATGGATGTGAAGACTGTGTTTCTAAATGGTAATCTGCGAGAAGAGGTTTATGTTAGCCAGCCAGACGGGTTTGTGGATCCAGATAACCCAATCACGTGTACAAGCTAAAGAAAGCTCTTTATGGGTTGAAACAAGCTCTACGCGCGTGGTATGACATGTTGTCTTCATTCCTGATATCCTAAGACTTCTCCAAAGGCTCAGTGGATCCTACTCTATTCATCCGTAGGGAAGGCAAGGAATTACTTCTTGTACAAATATATGTCGATGATATTATCTTTTCTGCGTCTACACCTGAACTTTGTGACCTATTTGCTAAAATCATGTGTTCAAAATTTAAGATGTCAATGATGGGCAAAATCTCATTTTTCTTAGGACTACAGATTTCTCAAAGTCCCAGAGGCATCTTTATTAACCAGTCAAAATATGCCCTTGAATCTTTAAAGAAATACGGTTTTGACTCTTGCGACCCAGTGGATACTCCCATGGTGGAGAAATCTAAACTGGATGAGGATAAAGAAGTAAAAGCTGTTGATCCGTCACACTATCGTGGCATGATTGACACCCTTCTTTATCTTACAGCCAGTAGACCTGACCTACAATTTGCTATATGCATGTGTGCCCGGTATCAGGCACGACCTACCGAAAAGCACTTACATGCGGTCAAAAGGATCTTTCGATATCTAAGAGGAACCGTCAATCGGGGACTATGGTATCCGAAGGATTCTTCGATTGCTCTAACAACATTTGCAGATGCGGATCATGCTGGTTGTCAAGATACACGCCGTAGCACATCTGGTAGTATGTAGTTCTTGGGAGATAGACTTGTTAGCTGGTCATCAAAAAGGCATAAAAGTGTTGCGATATCTAGTACGGAAGCTGAATATATTGCTATGTCAGGCTGTTGTGCTCAAATCCTTTGGATGAGATCACAGCTTACCGACTATGGCCTTGGATTTAATAAAATTCCAATGCACTGTGATAACAAACTGCGATATCAAGTACGGAAGCTGAATATATTGCTATGTCAGGATGTTGTGCTCAAATCCTTTGGATGAGATCACAACTTACCGACTATGGCCTTGGATTTAATAAAATTCCAATGCACTGTGAT
>BQNB010123590.1:0-7500 GCA_026074375.1 Tanacetum coccineum
CACTCTCTCTCTTTTATTCAGCGAAAAAAACTACATAACGGGGGCCCTTCCGTTAAGAGGTAACGAATCCACTTTTTTTCAAGGGGATCCCTTGCACGACCAAGTCAAAAGTCAAACATACTTGTATAGTCAATCCGTATAAAATAGTCAATTTCATTCTTTCCAATTCCAATGTAAAATATTATGGCGGAACCTAGCCGCACAACTCGAGGATTTTCCGCGTTCTTTTAAAGCGGAAAGCATCTTTTGGAGATGTTCCAAGTCAAACTCCCGACCTTTTTGTCGTCCTTGAAAGAATTTCTCTCGAATGACTTTTGTAAATTCCCATTCATCTCCGGGATAAAGATATTTCATTTGCGCTATTATTTCATTTTTGACTGCAAAGTGGTTAATAGCTAGATCCTTTAGTTGTCCTTGCTGCTCCGCGTTGAACTCGTTCAGTGGCTTTCGAATGGAGTCTTCCCCAAGTACGCCTTGAAGTTCGTTCTTAGGAAGTTGATTTATTATAGAAGCCATTTCGTTCTTCTCAAGTTCAACGTTGATCAAATTCCTGCCTGGAATTTGAATCTGTTGTTCATAGAGTATGGGGGGAAGCTCATTTAGACTAGGAAGAGACGCTTCCCCCTTTTCTAGCGGCGTTTCTGGTGGGCCCAAGCACAATTCTAGATCTTCTGGTTTGTGAGCGCATTCCGCCGAATCCATGCTCAAAGGAAGATCTGGAAAAACGCAGAGTTTCGCCATACTTAGAGAAAGAACGACCATCATAGTAGGAGGACACCCGATTTTTCTGAAAAAAATCGAGACAAGCCTGCTAGATAGGCCCTTCGCCCCTATGGAGCCCGCGATTTGTGCCATTTCTGTACCAACACAAGCGAGCCCCAGAACATAAAAACACATAAGATAAAAAAAAAGACCTACGGCGATCAGTAACAAAATGGTTATGTACCCTCTGCACTTCAAGAATTGCGAAAGACTTTTCATTTTTATCCTTATAGATCTCGTCTTGTTCCTAAAAGAAAAAAGTTTGAATATAGTAAGTACCCTGTTCCGAACATTTCCTAAAAGTAGACGACAAGTTTTAAATTTGAATGAAGGCATTCCTCCCTCACATGCATTTGCAACAGATTCATACTAAGACCGGTAATACCCATAGACACGGCCATTCTCGGCATCTTCCCTGTTGCCCCTCTTCTCAAAGCCCTTCGAGAGTCAATAGATCACTGAACACCTACCGATTCTCATATGGAATCAACTCTAGCTTGAAAAAGCTGGTAGTCTATCTTTCATAGTCTTTCTACGGAACGCACCTAGGCAAATTCTTTCAACGGGTGGACCCAAGTCTAACTTCTCTTACGAATATATATTCGAGTTCCCTTGAAAAACAGACTGTATAATCAGTCAGTAGTGCTTTATTAATGGATTCACTTTCTTGCTAAGGAGATGAGTTGCCTTCTTCAGATTGAAATTCTCTCTGGGTAGGCGACGCGAATCTATTTCTATGCTTCAATCGGATACCAATTGCTTGGATCTGCTGCTTCAACTCGGTCAAATTCAACCGCTGGTCTTGGTGCTATATGTTGCTGGGGCTAAAAGTGAACTATGCCAATCACATTGATTAGGACCCATCGCATCATTAACCGGTACCAATCAATCATCCAACTCCCTATCTCATCTTTTCTAAGCCAATTTTATTAGGGCTCACCTGACCACCCAACCACTTACGTCAATTCCATGAGCTCGGGAGAAGAATATGAAGTGACCACCTGAATTAGTGGTGCCATCGCCTTCTTCAAGATGCAAAGGCGACCAGCTTTAGCCATAGGAACTCCTTCTCTATCGTTCGAGTGTATCCCTATTGTCTTATCCAGATGTAAACGAGCAAGGTTCAGGCACCGGGCGAGACTAGGTAGTCATTGGTGGGTCAAATCTCAGGGAAAACTTTCTAATCTATTCTCCTCTATCTGAGGCAATCACTACGAACATGCGCTAACCTCATATATCTCCTTGATCGACCTCTTATTCGGGCAATGAGGGGTCCATCCATTAGATCTGCTGGTCTGCTCGGAGCGTAACCATACTTGGAGGTTTCATACCCGACGGGAATGAGAAGGTCGGAGTTAAGCATACGCTATCAGGAAAGCTAAGGCCCTTCGGGCGATTCTTGTGGCCACATTAAGGTTTCCCAGCTCTCAATCAAACGAAAGGAAGGGCCCAAACCGTTAGGGAGCATATGTTTCCAATAGCAAGAGTCAGTCCAAGCAGCGGAACACGTTACCCATTTCAACTAGGGAAGTTTCCAAACTCAAATTCGAAATGAGATCTTCCATCTTGATTAGCATGGTAGGTAGGCATGAAAGATGAGGCAAAGAATGTTCCGCATCTCCGCGGCCAGAAGCTTTCAAGACAGGCAAAGGTAAGGGGAAAAACAGATAAGGAAGGGGAAAAACAGATAAGAAAGGGGAAAAACAGTTCAGAATGACTTTGCTAGGAGTTAGGACCTTTCATCCAATACATGTCAGGGGATTTTTATCCCAATAGAATGCTATTTTACCTAGGTCAAAACCACGTTAAGGATACCTCTTTATACCCTATTATAGGCTTAAAGCATGAGGGTGGACCCTTATTTTAGCTTGCCTATAGCAGGTATTAGAGAAGGATGACCCGCATGTGGGTGAAAAGCCTCTCTAATAGCGGAGAGTGATAGTACGATGGATAGGTCTCATCAGAGGTTCTGGCTGGTATTGCTGCTATAAGTCCGTTCGGGGAGTCCGTGGCATAAACAAAGAAGGATTTGAGTCTGAGAAAGACTGTTTCCCCATTTTCATACGAATAGTGAGAAATCTAAGAGTTTATCCAGTTGGGGCATAGAAAGAAGACCTGAACTCGGTGTTTCCTCAATCTGAATAGATCAATCTGGATTATAGGCCAGTAAGCCCGGAACCTGCAAGTGGGAGCCTGCTGGCAAAGAGAATGTTAGTGAGTCTTAGCCATGATCAGACGAATGGTGTCAAAGACCAGAAAGAAGAAAGAGGAAAATGAGACATTCAATCATGATTTAGCGGGGGCAGTTAGACGATGCAAGGTATGCTTCAGAAGGCCTAGTTCAATCTGAGAGGTTTCCCATGCTCTCGCTCCTTAGAAAGATTAGGTGATAGGATACGCCGACCTTTAGTTAGAAAGAGCCGGGTGACCCCCTATCAATCTGCTTTCGCCGCTAGCCTCTCCTTTGCTTTTTTAGGGTTCCCATGCCTTGAAGAGGTTAGAGAGGGATAAAAAATCCGGATTGAAAGATAGGCATAGATAGTCTAATCAAGAGGATTAGGCATGAGCATACAAAATCAGTCAAATATGAGAAAGATAGATACGAAATCCGAATCAAAAAGATAGATATATCAGAAATCCGGTATGGAATGATAGATCAATCTGAAAGACGAGGCATGAATGCTAGAAGGCAGGGATAGGTATTCAACCAGAAACCTGAACCCTTTAAGTTGTTCCTTCTATGGGTAAGTCAAGTTCAGTTAGAAAGTCCTTCCCTCTCTGCTCATCTTTCCCCGTTCCTAGCTTAGCTCTCACTATTGAAGCTCGTACGCAATGAGCCTCTCACGTTTCACTGAGATTGCTGCTTAGTCCTTCTCAAAAGCCTAATTCGTTCGCCTATGAATAGTCAGCCGAGAAAAGTCGAATTCTTTCGCCTATAGGTAGCCGGAAAAAAGGAACTTGATGATGTTCTTCTCCCCTCGTGGTCTCTATCTTATAGAGCATGACGCCTTGTAGTCTTATAGAGTTTCGGTACCCTATCCTTTACTATTAAGAAATTTGGAACAACCATTTATTCTATTTACAAGAGTGAAATTCAATGATGTCAGGCTAACTGAGCTACTAACCCGAAGGGAAAGCCATGTACGTAGCAAGTACTCCCGAACTCTTGCTTTGATTTCTTTTACAAGTGTAATAAATCTCAGGACAGCTTTTGGAAGTAGTAATTATTCCATGCCTTACGGAGAGAGAAGAGTCTGACGGCCCTATGACGCCTTAAGGCCCTTTCTACTTGGGAGATCTTCTTTCATCAGCTGTATCGGCTCAAGCTGTTGTTTAGGACTAGGCTGTTTAGGAAACTGGAATTCCTTTAGTTTAGTAAGATAGCTCATGAGTGAAGCTTTCAAACCAGTTCCTTATTTCATTAAGGGTCAAGGGAATAATGCAGTTCAGTCTTCTCTTCTTTTTATTCTTTTTTTTTACAGGGGTGTAAAGATCAGGGCAAGAAGCTAGACCCCGCAAGGTAGTTTTTACTTGCTTACTTGAACTAGTAAGGGGAACATTTACTAACTAACCTTTATTTAATACCATAGTATGTATAACTTTCTTCCTTCTTTGGCGCATAAGCACTAGATCGAGGGCTTTCGAAACGAAGTACTTGGCTTGCTTTCCTTCCCCCACTTAATCGGAATCTCCTTCACTCACAACAGAAGGCTTTGGCTCGACTCAAAGAACTGGGTCACTGATAGAACTCCCTTTTGAGGTAATAAGAGTGATTATTTTAACTAAGATCGGATACCCGCTTGAAGAAGACAAGAAGGAAGAGACCTCGAACAAAGACAACTAGCCCCTCCCAGAAAAGAAGGGAGGATCTTGGGATCTTTCATTCCTAGGGCCTAAAGACCGGCTTCGCACCTTCTGTCTTCGTCTTTCTTGCAATGTAAGTAAGTTAGTTCAATAGAAGCCGGATTTCTAGGTGAAAGCTCAGTTTAGCCAAGCCTTGAAAGTTGAAACTATCCATGAGCTGGACGAATTCCTTTTGTGAAAGGCTCAAAAGTATAGCGAGTTAGGCGATAATTGTCTCAAGATTGACAGATTTACTTAGGGGGATATGGAAGATGAAGGGAACCCACTTTCCCTCCCCCAACCCCATTTCCGTTCGGGTGAGAAGATAAGAGAATATTCGCCGACATATCCGATTTAGATAAACTGCGCCGGGATCAAGCCCTCTGTAGAAAAATTGATTGGTCACCCAGAAAGAAAAGTATTCAGAGATAGTGGAATTGAGGGATCTCTACTTTACGTACCTCTGTAGTCTTAAGAGAAAGTAATACACTCAGTCTCACAGTTGGTGGATTTAGTGGAGGATCTAGGGCCTTAGCCCGAAGCCCATAGAGAGAGGCAAAAGCCTATAGCACTGCAGGAAGACCAAGGTAAGGTCTCGATCGATTATTTTAAGTGTGGTCAGTCACCTATTTGATTCTACGGCCAATGCAGCTAAATGAAAATAGCAATGAAACTGGGGAAGCTTAAATTACTAATATAGAAATTGAAATCAGATAAAGATGCCTAGTCTGCGTTGTTAGAATCCATTGGAGAAAGACTTGCTCACTTCTTCATCTGTGAGATGATAATATTTTCAAAATTTTACAATAATTGGATTGGACTAGATTGGTTCACTAATATAATGATATAATTGAAGTTCAAGTTATGGACTCATTTTATATATATGTTTCTTTTATGTCTTATCAAGAAGCCCAAAAACTCTTTGATCTTTATACTATAGAAGAGAAGAGGAATTTCCTGGAGCTCTTTCTTTCCATTTATTTTTCGAGCTTGGCGGAAAAACCTCCCTATCAATACTTCCTTGCTATCCATTGACAAGAGTTGGAGGGAATCAAATTAGTAATCTAACCCCTTAGACCCTTTTGCATACTTCGATCTACAAGGCTTTCATCGATGCTTTTGTCAAGGCGGCTCCTCATATGAAATCATGAAAAGGATCTGAATCTATATAAATAGCCCAGAAAATGACAGCCATCAAAAGGCCTAAGCCCATATTATAGCCTCGGTCTGTCCAAATGATGTTCAGCGGTCTCTTCTCTACCCAAGTAGCTGTGGCCCATAATCCAGGGGACCTGAAAGCAGTTAATCATGGCTCATAGATGTGAATTGAGAAAGCAAGCCAAGTCCATGCAAGAAGGCCCGCTGGATCTATCCAAATGAAAAGCCAGCCAAAGGTGGCTCTTCACATGAAATCATGCAAAGGATATGCGCAACCAGTCAATCATGCTATGCATACCTTCCAACCAATCGGCCAATCACGCTATCCTTACCTTTCAACCAAGCCTTTCGATTCCGCTTCTGCAGCAGTATATAATCTCGGTCCCTTACCTTGATGCCTACAGCTCAACTTCTTTTCCAGTGATGTCAAGAATCTGCAAAATACTGCTTTTTCTTTTTCTTCTTCTTGGTCTCTTCTTTCTAAATGGCATCGCGGCTACACGACAGAAAGCGATGCTGCCCCACTCCGCCGAAAAAGGGGGCCGCTTTCTTCCCCCCAAAAATGCCAGTTCCACCATCAGGGCCCAGCAAGTCTATATGGACATTCTCGGAGTGTACAACGACGAGAAAGATCGATGCTGCCCCACGCTGTCTGATGATAGGGGCCGCTTTTCTTCCCCAAAAAAATGCCAGTTCCTCCATCCAGGGCCAGCAAGCGCATAATTTCTGTTCCGGAGCCCCAACCAGTTTGGTAGAGCTAGCATGTAAGAAGTCCGTGTAGGAGTTATTTCGAAATTCGTAAAGGCAGAAGGTAAGGGAAGTTGGGTCCAAGGGCTGTTAGGGTATATTGTGCATTGAATGTGTCTGTTGGCTGTCTTGCGGGATAGGAGGCGAGGTCTTGGTTGACAAACCACGGGCTTGAGAGTAGTGTCTGTACGTGCGTTCATTCAGCGTCACGTATATCTCTTGTTGGGTTTTTCTATCTGGGTTGGCCATTCGCCCGTCACTCAATCGCTTTAATGTTTTGCTTTTACCCCCTGATATATCATGACCTGCAATCGATGAGCACCTCTTTTCACCTCCCTACTGGCGTGGTGGTAGGGGCCGCAGAGGATCAATTGAATTCGAGCCTTGCCTTCTGCTCTTGTGGCGGACACAGGGGAGTGTTATTTTTGGACAGCTGACTCGTGATGATTTGTGACCTGTTGAAAGATAGTGTCAGTGCAGGTTGGTATATTTTTTGTAAATATTTGTATGTAGAAGCTAAGCTGTGTTAGCCTGAATAGGCCCATATATTCACTTTAAGATCTGGGGTATAGATGGGCTGGATTATAGGGACAATCGACTCTATATGTTCTAGTTGTTTCCTGCTCATGTAGTATCACTTTTGATCCTATCTTGTGACCAATGCCACATTGAGTCAATACATTGAGATTCTTCATGGGTTTAATAATTGCGGGGAACAGGATTGCCGATTCCACCTGCCTCTTGTTGTATTGGCCTGTTCTAGGTCGGTCCACACACACTGCTCCTTGGTGCGTTTCCAGTCAAGCCATTTTGTTCGATGTTGTTCACTCTTAAGGGACCGCACGGACAGCATATGGGACCCGTGATTTGGGTTTGGAAGAAGCAAGAAACCAACCCGGCAGTAAGTCCGTTCGGATAAGTTTACTATTGTGTACAAAGGGGCGCGTGTTCCCACCCCCCAGTTTGTAGCCGGCCGATTTAGCGGATTAT
>BQNB010123590.1:12500-20071 GCA_026074375.1 Tanacetum coccineum
CGAACCCGTGTCTTCGACATGAAAAGACGATGTCCTAACCACTGGACGAAAGGGACCAAAAAGCCATTCTTCATATACCGCTCCGTGGGCTCCGAGAATAGAAGTGGTTCATTTTCTTTCTATACGAAATTCAAGATTTCGTTTGTGTTAAAGATTTCGTTTTTACCATATAAATGGTACCCATAGAATGAAAAGTTTAAATGGCGTAAAACAACTTAACCCGAGCATTTCATGTTGTATTGCTCATTCTAAGCTTAATGAGAACTTTTTTGGTTATATTTTATGCCCAACAGGTCAAAATCCATTCGAAGTGGATTTGTATGCATGAGAACTCCTGATATATAGGTCGACTATGACTACTGTTGATTAGCCAAAAACACTAATATATGGGTCGACTATACATAAAGTCAACACAGAAACTACACATAACTAAAAAAGTGGACTACAGTCAGAAAATAGTTTGACATAAAAAAAATTATAGTTACATACTTATCCCTAATTTTATGCCAGATTCCAGCACATTATATTGTAATAGTAGATACATACGGTATTAATTCTAGTAAGTCATGACTAAAAGCCACCAGAGCACTTGAAAAGAGGTCTGCTAAAATGACGACATTGTACTAAAAAAATTTTAGTATTTAGATATATCACCCGTAAGAAACTTTAGTGAGAATAAGTGTAGAAACATAACTGTATCACAACTTTGTACCTAGATCTTTTAGCAAAAACACTAGAACTTTGACTTCCAACATTGCAATGCTATCTGAATCTAATTCCCAAAACACTTGTCTGCTATAGAAGATACCTTTTGCACTCATATATCAGAATACATGCCTTCAAGTGATCATCAACTATTGGCTTTTACTTTCCCACACCTGTACATCAACATACCCACCTCATGCATTCAGGTTTGTTCTCGATGGTTTTTTAGGCAAGTGGGCGTCGACCTGTGTGATCAGCTCCTTAAGAAATATGTTGTTTATTTTGGCAGTTAGACGCCCTGTTTGGACATATTCAGGATCTGCATCTCCCTTTGTTACTACCACCTAGATTCAATTTTGCACACGTAACTTCAGTACAAATGACTCACAAATGGACAGATAATGAAAAAGGTTTCTTGAAATGGAACATCACGGTTGCTTTTGGGAATGAGTCATCATCTTGAGGAGTTGAGGACTTTGCTTAGCGAATCCAAAGTTCGAAACCTTAGCATTCATTTGGTGGTCTATAAGGATATTGGAAGGTCTGAAATCTCTAAAGATGAGCTGCAACATATGCAACACTGATTTAGAGAACATTATCAATAAACTATCAAACATGTAAGAGAAAATAAATCCTATAAGAATAAATCCCGTTTTGTACAATTATGCAATTATATCAAATAAAAATTATATAGGTTTATGCTTGTTGAGCTTGACCTTCCTGATCATAATTAACTACATGAAAGGGTGTGCTATGGATCATCCTTGTAGTGTTTGTTATCCTATTGGACAACACAAGACTCTAGTAGGGGGTATAGAGCCTTAATCACCACCAATTCCCATTTAGTCATACATCAGTTGTCCACATTTGGAATATGAGAAGAGGTTAAACTACATGTCGTACTAATTGATCCATGGATCTATGATTATTTTACTTACATAAGTCCCATCTTTAGTTTTATATGATTGTTAGGCTTCACTTCATTTTTTTGCATACATAACATATAAAAAAAAGATTGACTTCTGTTTCATTAATGCTTACTGATATCTTATAACTATCCTTGTGATATATTACAATTACCTTGAGTTTCTCCTTTTCTTTTAATTCCTTCATCTTCCTTGCATATAATACGTTTAGAAACCTTATTTATGGCGCATCAGGTATATTTTTTAACGGCTCTAAATTTTCTTCCTGAAGCAAAAAAACAAATCTTTATTATAACAAAAAGCCCATAAAGCATATAATTAAGAAATAACATGAAAGCATAAAGCACCTTTGTTAAATCGTCACGTATATCAAAAGTTTCACCAATCTTTCATGATTTTTCCTTTCAATCATTCTTGCAAGCGCTGAAAGAACAATCAACAGGTAGATATGGATTCTAAAATTAGAATACTTAACAATTTTATCAGGCTTGTGGAGGTCCCTGTCCAGGTCGTTTGGCATTGTATTGAACCATCTTTTTGATAATATAAACACAACAGTTACCTGCGAAATGTCTCTATAGGTTTTCATTGCTCGTGGTGTTAATGAAGGTCAAGAAGTTGACCCTTTTTGCAAACCACAACCTAGAATGTGGCACATTATGAAACAACATTTTAACTCTAGAGTTCAAATTGATATTGATCGGTACTGATCATTCTTTGAGAACTTTATATATCGTTAAAATTCACTTTACTTGTGGATTAACTAATCTAAATAACCATTTTATTGTAGATAGTTTTATGTTGGCGACACTGCTAAAAGACCAGGCGATCATAGTGACGCTGACAAGATGTTCGCCAAGGTAATATTTATACTTTATAGTTCCATTTTTGTAATCATATTATTTAGCATGATACTAAAGCTAAGAAAAATCGATAAAACCAATCTAACCCAAGTAACGAAGAATTGACTTTTAAATAGTGAATATAAAAGCAATGATTCTAACTGCAAAGGATGTTCAGTTACCTTTATGCAGATTTGTACGCCACTGCTCTAGTGGTAGCTGCTAAAACTCCAACAAATAGCAGGAACTTTACAACCACTTCAATCATTTAGTTGTTCTTGTAATTCTCCATTAGAGTGCAACTATGTACCAAAAACAAATATGGTTGTGATTGTCATTGGCATATAAGGTACTCTAACCATATTGTTAAACATTCTCTTCACACGAGTAAGATTAAGTCAATGACCTTGTGCTCTTGACATGATACAAAGTCAAAAGAATGTATCTTACTCAACCTAAACACATCTCTATGACCAAAAGCAACATAATGAAAATAACAAATAATACAAATTGAGTTTTTTGTATCGTGTTGAACCTAAGCATTAAGCTTTGTATTATAGTTTATCCAAACCAATCAAACCTTAAGTTAAAGAGACGTTACTATTATATGTAGCACTTAATTTTTTTTCATGCAGGAATTTCATGAACATGTAATATGCCTATTGGGAGAGCTTTTTGTTTTTTATTCAATCAGATTTAAAATTATAAATGTACAAAATCCATAAATAACAATAAAGATATCAAAAATTGCAGCTTCCGTAATAAAAATTTCTTTCTTTTTACCTCCACGATTACCTAAAACATGTGTCAAACTTTTGTTAGAACAACAATCTGAGTTTGTAATTCATAAAATCCTTTGGTACACACGACACATGAGGTTGGTGTGGCAACATACCGAACTGGGTTTGTGGTATTGCGTGGTGCTGCAATTCTAGTTGTGTAATTTGGCCACATAACGTGGTTGATTATGATGTGGAACTGTGACCTTAGACAGATGTGATGACTGGTGATTATTTAGCATGGTGAGATTACAATGTAACAGGTTCTGCTGCCGTTGTTGATCAAGAAACTACATCGATTGCTCTTTTGAAATATTTACGCTAACATTATTCCATCTACTTTCTGGTTAGAAAAAAGGTAATGGTATTAGGTATGAAAAAAGATAATCATGTTGAGATAAAAAGATTCATGGCATTACCTATTGATGATAGTTTACGAAAATGAGTAGTAGCCTCATGCTGCAGACTGTTATCTAGAGACCAAACTCCTGCAACCATTGCCAGAAGATTTTCTAACTGCAATCAGCATGATCATTGTAAAAGTTAGAACTTACATCAATAGTACATGAAGTTTGTTGTTAATCTAGAAAGTACAACCACGATGTTTCTTCACAAGCCAACTAAGGTAACCTGGATGACGGTTGCTGAGGAGCCTGCCCAAATTTCCTTCAGGGACAAAAGGAATAAAAAAACATATAGGTTAAGAGTGCCGCAATGAAAACAATCGACTCACTCACAGTTGCCCAATATTTCATTTCATAAAACAAACAATATTTCTAAAGATGCTAAAGTAAAATTCTTATTTCAGCACTAAAAAAACAAACAAGCACAAGCTATTTCTCCATCAAAACACTAAAATATGAGTTCACGTGTTCAATAAAAACAATAAGCTAATAAGCACTATAACCACTCTTATGTTTATCAAAAATTGTTTAAAGAGGATTACGGTTCAAGAAATCAAAACAAACCTTGAATGGAAAAATTGTCTAGAGTGGATTAGGGATTGATAGAAATCAAAACAAACCTTAAATTCAATTTAATCATCAAACACTAAATTCATAAACCCATAACTTATAATCAAAATTGAACAAACCTGGTAGAGGAGTATTTGTGTTAATCCGTAACCTAGAACAAATCTGGTCGTTTGTGTGATAGTTATGGGAGATTGATTTTAGGTTTGACTGTGATTTGAATTTCAACTAATCTCAGAATGTAATGGCTTTGCGTTTATTTTGGAAGTGATTTGCGGTTTCATTTTAACTCATTAAATGTGACGAATTTAATGGGTTGAAAATGGTTTTTGTATTTTTCCCTCTTATGCAAGTTGATAAACCTTATCTATTTTGTTTTTTAAAAACATTCCACAACTGCCATGGTAGTCTAGTGGTAGATACATATGTTTTGGGTGCATAGACCAGGTTTGAATCTTGTCAAAGCCTTTTTAGCACCAATTTATTTCTAGGATTTCCACTTATGTATACGTGGCAAAATTAATGCACACGTGGACACATAAAAATGCTTAGGTGGCTTTCTTGGCTGCCTATGTGGATTAAAAGATGCTTATGTGTCTTTAAAAGGTAATGACATGGATTAAATTGTGGGTGAGGCGGTATTCTTTGATGATTATGTGGCATTTATGTTGCATGAGGTGGTATTGTTGTATCCTGTTATATATAATGTAAGATAAGTGTATATTTATTATATATATTAATATTCCAACGATAGAATACTAACGGTCGTTAAATAGTTCGTTTACGAATAATTAACTATAAGGCTTTTTAATTAATGGGTAATTAAAAGTAATTATCCATAAATATTAGAAAATTTAAAAAGTCAACACCAAGAGTGTATTTGGTACTTATTGGGGCCGGTTATAGAGAAGGAAAAAGGAGGGACCAAAAGTGTCAAGATTAGGTAGCTTTTTCCCAATGCTATGTAACCCTAATCCTAACACTATAAATAGAGGATCCCTAGACCTCATTATTAATCCCATTCCCTCTCTTCCTCTCTTTGTGGTCGGACAAACAAACACCCCTTGTTAGGGATTTTTGTTTCGATCACTTCTTGTAGCATTCTTCGTTCGTTGGTTCGTGGAACTAGCATTCGGGTGATATTTGTTAACGTGTAGTGTTGATACATGTAGAGGTTACTGCTTTTAGTTACTCAAAGGGTTTTGGTTTAGCATGGTTTAATACACATGCGTATTCTCAAGAAGCTCTCGTTTCTTCACTAGCTTGGTTACTAGAGGTACATTTTTTGGTTATGTTTTATGTTAATTATAGTTGCTATATGAGTTTAATTCCGCTGCATAGCTCGTATGATATTAATGAAATATTAGGTTATTTTGAATAACGATTTCCAACAAAAGGGTGATGACAATTTGACGAATGATGAATATGATCAATATGATGAATATGATAAATATGATGAATGATGTAGAGTTAGAAAACTATTGGTTTAAAACATATAAACTTTATTTTCTACTTTCGATGATTTTATGATTGTCATCGACAAAACACAGATAGATCGTGAAATATAAATAAATGTTTTTATGGCTTATTTGTATTAACAATCTCCCTTTTATTGTTAATGACAAAACATAAACTTATTGGAAGTAAAGTATAAATGTATAAGTTTTATATTGGAGTTTTTACTTCCTTCTCTCCCTTTTTGTCGAAACAAAAAGAGCGTCGAAGAAAAACTAACAAATATATGCGATGTAGAACGAGAAAAATAAATATGACCCCAATGAATTGGGTCAAAATATATGTGATTCGCATTGAATTGAGTGTTATGCCCCCCTTGACGAGAGCTCCCCCTTAATGAGGGCGTCAAGGAATCCAAATAGATTTTGAAAGCTACAAAACAAATGTTAGTGATATGATTTTATATGTAATTATAGGCTCCCCTTGGTTTGAGGAAACCCTACAAAAAGAACGAGGTTTCAGTCCATATAAATAGTAGATCCTGTGCACCCGGTTCCCTGGGTACCTTTGCAAAAAGGTACTGTCCTTCGTTGCTGAAGGGTACCGAGCAACCTATACTACCAGACAGCTTATTCTCATTTTTAAGGCGGGAAATTCATGATTCAAACAAGTTTAATAGATCAAGCGTAAATAGTCATACTCATAAACAACACAAGATCACAGTAATAAGAGACATTAAATCAAGATAACATTATATTAGCGAACTTTTAGCCATGAAGTAAAACATACAGTGTTCATAACAATTTTGAACACGAAAAAATAAAATCACGGCATAGTTTTAACTACAACTAACTATCCTAAGGTCCCTTAATACTTGCATTCACCATTTTATGGTTTTGGGTTTATGAGGTGAGTAAGGCGTTCAAAAATATGATTTAGCATGAAACGCATTTCATCCCGAACCTCATGTATGAGGGATTGAGTGTGTTGAAAATAGGGACAAGTGTGTTCATATGATAGAGGAATTGATGATGGTCCATCAATCCATAAGGATTGATAAGTGGAATAAATTATGGTGGGTGGAATATGTGATCAACAAGTGATATGAGGAGTTTGCTTTTCTTTTTTTAACCATGGTTTCTGACACATTGCCTAACTAATCCACGGGGTTCAAACTCACCGTCACACAGGTAAAACCCTCCTTTTTTAGGAGGTTGGCGTGACCACTTTAAGGTTGTTTGCACCTAGCAGGAATTGAACTTGAGACCTTACACATTTTAGAGTGATAGTCACAAACACTTTTGCTACTAGCAGAGCCGGCCCTGGTACCGGGAGAGCTGGGCGACGGCCCAGGGCATCAAAATTTTGGGGGCATCAAATTTAACATATATGTTTGATTATTTTAGAAGGAAAACACGATGAAATAGATAGATCTAGAAATGGAAGATGAAGTTTTATGAAGATGATTGTTGGTGGAGAGAGAGAATGAATATTAAAAATATTACTGGTAAAGTCACTCACGTGGATAAATTGAGAAGGGGTTAAAGATATTCATTTTTAAGTAATAAAAGTGAGCCATAAAATTTGGCCTTGCTATTGTAATTTTTAACCTGTCATTTTAACTTTTTTTTTTGAAAAATTGAGTTTTACGTTTAATATGAGTTCTTTTACTTCTGTAATTTATATATATGCATTGTTTCAATGTGCCAAGTTTTAGATTTCTATATCGTCATCAACATAACTTCACTTTCTTTTAGTTTCTAAAAGGCATTTGCTTTTCTACAAGTGCAAAAAAATTTAAATATTTGTTAACCACATTATATATATAATCATTTGAGATGTGTTGACCTACTGTTCATCGAGCACTGTAGCTACAGTGCTACAGTGCTGGGC
>BQNB010123591.1:0-20071 GCA_026074375.1 Tanacetum coccineum
CGTCAGGTCAGAGGAGGGGCTGAAAATTCCCAGTTTGCTCAACTCCAGGAGCTTGTTGGTCCCACAATTTTGTCTAATTCAGCTGATCGTTGGTATTAGGATCTTAATGGGTGTGGAGAGTTTTGTGTTAAAGACGTCCGCAATTTATTAGACGCTCACTTTCTCCCTAAGGAGGATCATGCTACGAGGTGGGTCAAGTTAGTTCCGTCTAAAATCAATGTGCTCGCTTGGAAGGTCTCTCTTGATAGATTGCCGACGAGATTGAACTTGATTAGTC
The DNA here is from genome assembly GCA_026074375.1 of Tanacetum coccineum. NCBI lineage: Eukaryota > Viridiplantae > Streptophyta > Magnoliopsida > Asterales > Asteraceae > Tanacetum > Tanacetum coccineum. Next base: position 278 of record BQNB010123591.1, read on the forward strand.
GAGGTGTTACTGTTTCTTCATCTTCCTGCCCAGTTTGCGACTCTGCCCCTGAGGATCTTTCTCATCTTTTTTCAGTTGCTCTATGGCTTCAGACGTGTATCGGCTTGTTTGTCGTTGGTGGAATATTGGTTGTCCGTCTATCGGCTCTTATTCAGATTGGCTTTCCTAGTTCTTTTCTATTAGGTTGGGGTCCAAAGTTAAATGTATATTGGAAGGTGTTTTTTATGTCACGTGGTGGTGTCTTTGGAATTTCAGGAATCAATTGTTGTTCGCGGATAAGAAGCCTCAGAAAGAAACGTTTTTTGATGATATTGTTGCTCTCGCTTTTCTTTGGTGTAACTCTAGATGTAAAAGTCATTTTCTTGGGATAGTTGGCTTCAACACCCTTTTTTGATTTCTTTGTAACCTTCTAGCTCCTTGCTAGTTTTCTCTTCTTAATAAAGTTGCCGTTCAAAAAAAAGGACTACACATGCTCTATAAATCCCCAAAGTGATGTTGTTGCATAGTTGCGCAAAATGCAAACTAATTATACGGCTGAAAGGCCAGTTACTAACAATCATTGCTTCGAGGCGTTAGAAAAACCATTAAAGAACATTTTCTATAAGTAAAAATATGAAACTCTAGATACTTCGTTCATAAGGATTAACACAATGCACATGGTTTATGTGACAAACGTGGTTTGAGCCGGTTGGTCAGTTTGTTTAGAGTTTATTTGAAGTGTCATTTGTGTATTATGTGGTTTTGTATGAGTGTTTGATGTGGATTTGAAGTACATGATTGAAAATCATGGTGTTTGAGAAATGAATGAATGAAAATTTCGTTTGTTCACATGTGGTGACAGTAAAAATGATATGATGAAAATGTGCGTAGTCATATTTATTGAGTGTATGTAATATTATGTGTATGTATTATATATATATATATATATATATATATATATATATATATGATGCATTAGTATTTTAGTGGATTAAGGGTAGTTTCTATTTTTAGAAATAAATAGAAAATGAAAAGTTAGTAGAAAAGTAGTTTTATTTAAAAGGTTTTCTAAGTTAATAAAGGTTTTTAAAAAAATAAGAAAATAAAGGGATTAATATGTAATTAATAAATAAAAAAATTATATAAAACCCTAAATAAATACAAAATTTATATAATAAAGAAAAAAGGAATTTTAAGAAAAGAAAAGAAAATGGAAACAAGTTTGACTATAATTAGGACTCTAAGTGTATAAATACAAGATTTAGGAAAACCCTAAAACATTTTTTTCCTCCCTCCCTTGTGATCAGCCGAATCCCTCAAAGCAAGAAAAAAAAAGATTTTTTTTAATCAAGATCAAGTTGGTGCGTTAGTATTCCAAGAATCAAGAATTTAGGTATGTTTATTAACCCTAATAATTAGTTTTCTTTAATTCATGTAACAATTAATATGATGGATCATTAGGGTTTTAACGATGTGCAACATTTTGAGGGATTTGACACGAGTATGAACTCGAACCCGACAATCATCGGAATTTGTTTATTATCTTAGAAATAAGATTACATACGAACATAAAAGAAATACAAGTTTTATTACAACCCTCCCATAACAATAATATCTATTACTTCAAGCATAGATCCACACCAATAGCTAGGATTAGAATCGGTGCAAGAAGCGCCAAAATAAAAGCCAAATACTCGAAACCTTCTTCATATGGCATGTACGCAAGGTAGACACCAAGTGCTATCGCACACACCAACGACACAATTGTAACGATGTGCAACATTTTGAGGGATTTGAATGTGAGAAATATAGGTGAAAGATTTAGTTTTTATGAGAAATAGAGGATAAAAATTTGGTATTTAAAAGGAGAAAGTAACCGTTGGGTTACTATTCGGTGCCGTTGGGGACACTATTCATTTATATATATAAAAAACTGGTTACAAAACCTTAAAATTTTTTTTCTTAGTCACACAATCGATTAACACGAATTAAATCTCGGGATGAGATTTCTTTAAGGGGTAGGTACTGTAACAACCGGCATTTTTCAGAACATATTTAAATAATAAATCATATTTATTATTATACACCTCACGTACAATTTTTTTTTAAATTTGTTTGGCTTGAAAACGAGGGGATGGATGTTATTCCTAAGTTGACTATCAAAACGACTCGCCAAAGTGAGTTATTAATTTTGGGGTATACTAGCGTTTGTCATAAAATGACATTCCGGACAACTTTTTAGTTTTACCCGAGAGCCGAAAACGAGCAGAACATGACTAAAATATCATCGCAAGGTTTTGAAAACTGCACACGGCGCGTGCCGACACAAAAATAATTAAATTTATATTTAATTATCACAATTTATTTAATAAAAATATTAAATAAAATCATTTAATATTTTATTCAAAAGCGTTTGTTGATAACGCGAATATTCAGGTTAAAATTCATTTTTATTTTCGGACAAGGCATAACCGGGTCACCAAATAAATAACAAATATTTTTATAAATGTTATAAAAATATTTATGAAATACTATCAAGTAAATACTCATTTTCATAGGAAAACTGATTTGAAACGCAATGGTGCAAGTTTCGTATTTTAAATCATCCGTTAAGTGGCCTAAACGAGTCTCGAACCGTTATATTACAAAAAGTTACACTTTTGGTCCCTGTGGAAATATTTACAAAATTAACCCTCATCTTTTTGTGACTTGTCACATTTATTTTATAACTTTTAATATATATATATATATATATATATATATATATATATATATATATATATATATATATATATATATATAGTAGGGATCCAGTGAGAAGTAAATTAAAATAAGAAGTGGTGAGAAGGACTAAAACCACCATTTGAGATGCAACGGCCTTGCATTAGATGCATTTGTATTCATTTAGATGTCCAATTTGAGTTTCGATAGTTAATTTGGTTACGTAGATGGTGCAAATTGATTTTCATGATTTTGCGCATGCAAGGGGGGGGGGGGGGGGGGGGGGGGTGGGAAAAAAAAACAAGATAAAATGGTTAATGATCTATATAGTATATGCATCTAATTAAAAGCTAGAAAACACATTAGGATGCGTTATAATGCATTTAAGATTATAGAGATGCATCTAATTTAAGTCTATGCATCTCGGATATGCGGTTATAGTTACTTCTTATCCTTCTTATTTTAAGAAAACTTCTTATTTGATCCTAACTATATATATATATATATATATATATATACATATATATATATATATACATATATATATATATACATATATATATATATACATATATATATATATATATATATGTGTAGAAGTTATTTTATTTTTATTCATTTCATTTATATACATACACCACACACATAATTTCTCTCAAAATGATTTTCGGCGCTTCCCATTATTTTTCGGCTACCTTTTTCCAGCCAAACTTCGGCGAACCCACAACCAACCCGATCCGCCCTACTCCACTCCGATCTACTCGATCCACCATATCAACATCATCATAATCATCACCTCAGCCGGCACCACACCACCGCCGCTCCCCACCCTGGCTGCCACGTAACAACCGCCGCCACCATACATCATCACCCTCCACTGCCACCGAATCCACCCACATCGTCATCACTACATCCACACCGAACCACCATCCTCATCAACGCCCTGCTGCCACCACGTCACTCGTCACCACCACCATCTCGCAACAACCTCCACAACACGCACAAGGGTACGTTTGGTCTATAAACGACCCAAAAAGGGTGCGTTGATGTTTATAAAATAGCTTACGGGTGCGTTTGGTTTTTATAAAAGCGATTAAGGTACGTTTGGTTGGATGAAATACAAGAAAATGGTGCGTTAGTTTTGTTTATAACATGATTAGGGTGCGTTTGGTTTAGTATCAGCGGATAAGGGGATGTTTGGTTTGGCAGTTAACACCCAAAGGGGTGTTTGGGTTAGCAGAAATGTCATAAGGGTGTGTTTGGGATAGCAGAAATACACCAAGGGGTGTGTTTGGGATAGCAAAAACACAATAAGGGTGCGTTTGGGATAACAGTTAACACCTAAGGGAGTGTTTGGTTTGGCAGAAACCGCACAAAGGGTGCGTTTAGTTTATACAAATCAACAAATAAATATAACATAAGTTTTATAAATATAAAACCGGATCAAATGGTGGTAATGGTTAAATAAAGGTATTATTTATTCAATCTCGTTTATATATATATATATATATATATATATATATATATATATATATATATATATATATATATATATATTGAAATACGCGTGTATTTGCATCATGGATTGATTAAAAAGAGGGAAAACATTGAGTTTTGATAAAAATCTAAACGTCTTATAAACGAATAGGTCATGGCGAAAAATCTATAAAATTACTATACTTAGTAATTTTCACTATAATTTCTATTATTTTAGAAATCTGATAAAAGAATGAAGTTATATAATCATAACTTTTGTAAAAGCTTTAAAAACATAGTTTACATAATTTGTAACTTAAAAACGTGCGTTTATTATTATGCAAAGACATCTTAATAATTTAATTAGTGATTTCCGAAAACGTATCAAAATATATGATTACAATTATTTTCTCACATCTTTGATATAGCACTTGCAAAGTATTATATACCTCATTTATTTATTTGATTGTTTAGCTTGATATATAATTCACGGTATAATTTATTTTATTTAACCAACCACCAAACTATTACTACTTTAAATCTAAATCTTTTATCAACGTGTCGCGTTGATGTAATCATCCATCGGAAAACCCAAGTACATTATCCTAGTTTAGTGGGACTTAGCCGTTAAGATAAACCGCAACTTCTTGGTTGAGCCGTTCCAGTTTCCGTTTTGTCTCGTGCTTAATATGTGCATTCCCGCCAATCGTACTACAACATCGATGTGAGTTTCATAGCCCCTATTTTAATTGTTTTTAAACTATTTTGGGGGAGAATACATGCTCATTAAACTTATTTTCTCATTTGTGCTCGTTACAACTGGTTTACGCATACGTTTACAATGTCTTTTGCATACTTGATTGCATACTTGATATAGTAACTCATTACAAACTCGCTACAACTTTATTATACACTCGTTTTTATATCTCGCAATGGGATACAATACATGTTATCACTTATGGACGCAACAATATTACATATTCGTGATGGGTGCACAGGTTGCATAATCACGGGGAAATTACATATTTGTGATGGGTGCACAGGATGCATAATCACGGGAAATTACATATTTGTGATGGGTGCACAGGTTGCATAATCACGGGAAATTACATATTTGTGATGGGTGCACAGGTTGCATAATCACGGGAAATTACATATTTGTGATGGGTGCACAGGTTGCATAATCACGGGGAAATTACATAATTGTGATGGGTGCACAGGTTGCATAATCACGGGAAATTACATATTTGTGATGGGTGCACAGGTTGCATTATCAAGGGGAAAATCTTGTGGTCCTACATTATACGTTTTTGGTGACTATTATAAGGATTGAAATGGTCATGCATACTTTGTAAATCTTTGGATTTCAACATTTACAGTTACAAAACTCTCTAAACTCACCAACTTTATGTTGACCCTTTTAAGCATGTTTTTCTCAGGTGAATTAGATGACTGGCTTACTTGATGTGCATTGGAGTCTAAATTTGACAAGATACATTCATGGATTACTACTTACATACAAATGATCAAATCTCGTTGTATTGCTTTCAAGCTTTTCATTGTGATACAATTATGGGACAAATGTTATATCAATTTTCGGAAAATCAACGAGATTGCTTTTCAAACGACACATTTAGAGGTCGTTCTCTTGTATCTTGTGCTGTTGTATTATGAAGTAACGCCCTCAGACATATTTCCACTGCGACACATTTTTGGGGGTGTTACAGATTGGTATCAGAGCACTGGTTATAGAGAACTAGGTTACATGTTTTACACTAGACTATAACCGTTTTCACAAACATTGCATCACATCAAATATTTTCAAAGTGCATACACACTACTTGCTTAATTGCTTACATTACTTGTTGCATTAAGTGCTTACGTGACATACATATATTATGTAATATATATGCTTACCTCTCTTTGAGGATATCGTACATTTATTTATATAAGAGTTATTTATATAAATACCAGAACATTACTTAAAGACATTGTGAGTTGCACAATGGTCTCATTTTACTTCTTAGACATTGTGAGTTGCACAATGGTCTCAATCTACATCTAAGACATTGTAAATTGTACAATGGTCTCATTTTACTTCTAAGACATTATGAATTGCATAATGGTCTCATTTTATTTCTTAGACATTGTGAGTTGCACAATGGTCTCACTTCGTTCTCAGACATTGCAAGTTGCATAATGGTCTCATTCTACTTCTAAGACATTGTGAATTGCACAATGGTCTTATTTTACTTCTAAGACATTGTGAATTGCACAATGGTCTTGTTTTATTTCTAAGACATTGTGAGTTGCACAATGGTCTCACTTCATTCTTAGACATTGCAAGTTGTACAATGTAACACCCCCATTTTCAACATATAGCAGCGGAAACTAATCTGGGGTATTACTTCATGAATCGCAGTCATAATCATAGAAAACGACTCAAAATAGACGTTTTGGAAAATTTAGTTATCATTCATTCATTTATCAGAGTTTTACAAAAAGAGGTCCCAAAATCTAGAAACATAAAGTGTGAATGATAACAGTTTAGCCATCTTTAAGTCCGTGTCACTCCGTGCCATAAGTTGCTCAATTACTTGAGATAAACATGCTAAAAAGGGTCAACACAATGGTTGAGTGAAATTCATAGGTTTATGATAATAGTTTGAATACAAGTTCAATAAACAGTGGGTTACGTTGTTATAAACCCATAATAGTAATAATTGCATGCATTTACAATTATTATAGACAACAGTATTATTGCGTCTAAGCTCATGGCACCGAACGTTAACATCTGAAGTCAATATAATGACTTGAAGTCAATTTAACGACTTGAGAAAAGGTAACTTTGTTAACATCTGAAGTCAATTTAACGACTTGAAGTCAATTTAACGACTTGAGAAAAGGTAACTTAGGTAATAATATATCATGATAGCATATAGTAAAAAAATGGTTTTAAGCATGTATTCCCCTCACAGGTTTATGAAATATTCAAAAGATTTAAAAGTGAGGCTATGAACTCACAGTAATGGAACCATATCACATATCAAAGATTACTTGTGTATAAAAATAATTGAAATTCACAAGTAAAATAGGAGCTATGGATCTCACTTGAAATTCACAGTATTTGTAATGAAATAGTTTATAGCATGTATTCCCCTCGCGGGTTTATAAAGTATGTAAATGAGTAAACGCGAGGTTATGAACTTCACCTTAACAGGGAAATCGGATTGATGGCAAAAGTATATCAGATGAAATGCATCCGTGTGATAGTACAATGTTATCTACCCGGGTGGGAAAGTTCAGTATCAAATGAAAGTAACTGCTACGTCACGCAACCTGGGGTAATATGTCAAGTCTTAGTTTGATTGTTTATAACTTTGTAAATAATAATTTGGTTTATCAATTGTGGAAATATTGCATCACTGTTCAGGCTATCATAATCCAGAGGCCATGTAGTATCGTTTGAGGAGTCAGGGTACTTTAAATCGTAAACCCAGCAAACTCGTCAAAACGAATACCCAAATGGAACCCCTCACATGAAATTCCCTAGTAACGTGATACATTATAGTTAAAGTTTCTTCAAAAGCTAGTCGATGATAAATTACGTTATATATAATTGATTTATAATGCGTTGATTGATGATTAATAACGATAAATGTGTCGGGTTTTTAATGAAATCGAGCTTTATAATATTTATCTATATTTTTATAATTAATATAAAAATATAATATTTCATATATTTAAGAATGTGAATTTGGCAATAATTACCCTTGATTTATAAATATTTACAAAAATTAATCCTTTATATATATATATATATATATATATATATATATATATATATATATATATATATATATATTTATATATATATATATATATATATATATATATATATATATATATATATATATATAAATTAAACCTCTAACTTTAAAACTTGGCAAGAACAACCCTTGGAGTTATAACTTTAATATAATTACAAAAATGGCCCTTTTAGTTATTAATTTCCAAAAGTTACAATATATACCCTTGCATGAAATTTAATTTGCAAATCAAGTCCAAAATCCATAATAATGACATTTTTGAAAATCAAAAGAGTTTTATAGCTTATGTCTTATTAAAATAAGCTAAAATAAGTTAGGATGAATAGCTTTTACGAGCTTATGGCTTATTGAAAGAGCTTATGAGTTTAAAAGATCACAAAATGGGTCGTTTGGTATATAAAAATTAATCCAACAGGTTTAAGCTTTTAAGACTTGATAAAAAAACTTTTAGAAATGTCAAATGAACTTATAGAAATAGCTTATTAAAACAGCTTATGAGATTAGCTTATAGATTTCAAGAAAATGGCAATTTAGGGTTTCATGGGTACGTTTGGTTTTAGAACTTAATAACGGATAGGTTGTGAGCTCTAATCTTCTAACAAGAGTTTATACATGATCATAAGATACTTATTAAATATTCAAAACAAAAAACGAGCTTATAGAACCAAAATTTAGCTTACTTGAGCTCAAAATGGGTCGAATGAGGCTTTTATGATTCGTACGCCTAGTAACGACTTCAAGGGCTTCTTTTTCTTGGTTCTTGGCTTCTATTCTGATCTTAAGGACACTTTTGGCCTTCCTTGATCTTCTTAGAACTCCATTTGAGAATGTGAGATGAGAGTTGAGGTGTGATTTGAAGTTGTGAAAGGTGCGACCTATTTATAGTGTCAAGAACCCTTGGAGGCTAAGTTAGAAGGAGTAAGGACCAAGGTGTGGTGACTAAGGGTTGTTGTGGATGATTAGGATAGGCTAGTGGTGAGTGTTCAAGGCTAGAAGACTAGCTAAGCAAGGTGCTGAGGGTGCATGTAGCTACGACTAACAATGGGTGACAAGGAGGTGATGTTGCAACTTAGAGAGCAAGTAGAGGTGATGGAGGTGCTTGTAAGGTGCTAGGGTGGCTGCTAGGTGATGTTATGGTGATGCAAGAGAGGTGCTTGGTTGCTTAAAATGGGTAAAAATAAAGAAAAAGGTGATGTTATGGTGATGCAAGGGATGTGCTTGAGGTGCTTTGTAGAATATATATATATATATATATATATATATATATATATATATATATATATATATATAATATAATATAAGCAAATTCCAACAAATTACCTTTAACAAAAGTAATAAGTCAAAATTCACAAAGAAAATCAATATATATATGTGAATCCAGAAGTATAAGATATTCCCGGGTCGTTCTTCCGTACGAGGAATGCAATGGAGAGTCGAAAGTCGGTTTGATATTTGATGTTTGAATAACAAGGATTTTGATTTTTGGTTTCCTAAATCTACGGGAATGAAAAATTAGGCAAAAGGAAAAAAAACTAAAAAGCACGGGAAATTAAACTACACATAATTCTACGGGAAAAAGCAATTAAAAGGCAATCTAAACTAAAAACGAATGCAATAACGAATTTAAAAACGTAAGCGAATAAAGTAAATTATCAGATTTTAACCTTACATATGCAAAATTAATTTTTACACGTCCTAAATGATAAAATAAAATTTTAAAAAAAGGAATTATATTTTTTTGACTTTTATATTTTTTATTATGAATTAAAAATAGATTTAATCTAAGAAATACATAAAAAATAGTAAACTAAATGAGAAAATTTTAAAAAAAATGTGAAAAGTACTTTGAGTAATGCTGAATCTAGAAAAAATAAAATGGTGAAAGTGGCTTATTGTAATAAGCAAAAAGGGGCTAAAAGCTTAAAGGGCTAAAAAGGGATAAAAGAAAAGTAGGGTGAAGTTATAACGAAAAAGATCCAAGGGCGAGTGGTAGTGGAGGTGTATGTTAAATGCTATGCTATAGAAAGGGGAGGTCATAGGTTCGACCCCTGTGACCTCTCTTTTTTACAAACCATTTTTTTAATTTTCTTTCTACAAAACTAAAAAGCTAAGAAAAACTAGCTATTTTTAAAAAGAGACTTTTTACAGAACTTGAAAATAAGCTAGGAATAAGCTATGAAAAAGATGACAGAATGCTTAAAACTAACTAAAGACTTATAATCAAAACTGATTTGGGTTTTAAGATTCAATAAACAAGTTTAAGACCAATAAGCTCAAAACAGATTATTAGCTAGACTCAAAAAGCACACACAGACTAAAATAAGCAAGTCTTAATAAGCTAAAATCTTGAAATAAGCAATATTCTAATAGGCAGCGTCCTACTCTCTTATTAAACTAAAGGGCTTATTTGCAGCTTATTTTTTAGACTCAAAAAGCAAAATTAAAGATTAAAATGCTAAAATAGATTTAGATCTATATTCAAAGAACACAGATAAGCAAAAATTAAGCAAATAAGATCAATTAATTATATAAAAAAGGGAAAAGTAAAGTGACAGATTAAACTACTTATTTTTGGATTTAAATGACTAACTAGCAGCTTGCTTTTAAGACTCAAAAGTAAGACTTATGATTAAATAATCTAAAACAAATGGAGTATAAACTCCAAGAAGCTAAGAAAAGCTGATTTCAACTAGTTTTTAAACCACGAATGAATGCACAATAAATACTTAAACACGTGACTAATATGGTTGTTTTAAATGCTAAAATGAATATGTGAACTAATTCAAGACCAAAGGCTTAAGACATATGCACATTGTCACTAAATGAATTCATTTTAAGCACAAAACAACACCAAATATAAAATTTTAAGAAAAATCAAAATGACAGAAGCTAGAATATTCTAAAAACTAACAAACTTAACTAATTTGATTAAGCTTGCTACAAAACTTAACAAAACTAATCTTAAGCTTATGAAAACTAAACCTAAGTCCTTATTAGAGCATATGAGATAAGACTCAAGTACTTAAAAAAGGTTTGGTACTGTTTTATATACTAAAAATGCTTATCCTAAACACCCCTTTAACAAAATGAAAACACATTTCAAGCTTTTAATAAACTTTAATAAAGCAAAATAATTGAAGACAAATTAAACTCTAAGTGCTTTAAGACTAAATAAGCAAAATTAACTAGAAATAAGCTAATAGTTTTAACTGTTTGTTCAAACAGTCTTAACTTAATTAAGACTGTTTGTACCAAACACCCCTTTAACACTTAGAAATGTAATTTAAGCTTAAAACAGATCTTTTAAATTCTAAATAAGCAAAAACAGATGTAGTACTATGCATATGAAAGACGAATAAGCATAAATAATTCACAAATAAGCACAAGAAATAAGCTAATCTTAATAAGCTATTTTAACCCAAAAAAAGGATAGATTTGCATACTATGTAACCTAGACTTACTAGACTATTACTAAGACTTTGATAAGCACATTAAAGACATAATAAGTAAAGGAAATAAGCAAATAAGCAATAAGCAAGAAAATAAGCTAAAAAGGCAGTAAATATAATAAATAAGCTAAATAGAGGAAAGTGAAGTGTACCTTTCTTTTTGTTTAGACAAAGAGTCAAGCAGCTCTTTAGAGCTTATGTCTACAAGCTCAGCTTATTTACATAAGCTGTAAATACCTATAAGCCCATCCCTTTTTGGCTTATCATCCACATTAAGCCAAAAACATCAACTCCTTTTAGCTTTGACCCTTTTTGAGTGACCTTTTTAGTGAGTGAGTAGTTTACACAAATAAGCTATTAAGAAGCTCATTTGTGTAATCTTATAGCTTATAAACTTTAACAAAAATACAGACGTAAAGATTTTCCAATAATACATTAAAACTGAATAACAAAAACTGAAATTTAAGGAGCACTTTGAATTAAAACTAAAATTAAATTTTTAATAACATAAAAAGAGAGTACAATTCTAGAAAAAGGAAAAATACAATTTTAATTTTAAGCTACAAAATAGGTAAGTAAAAGATGATTCTTCTGGTTGTGCTTCTTGGCTTTTATAGTCCATGTGGCCTTGTCATCTTCTCCCAAGAACCTTCATGCATCTTGAATTTGATCCCTTGGATTGACTTGGTCCCCAATCCGTTTCATCTTGTTCGTTGGATGGTTTTTGGCGCCCAAATCCTCACTCGGATTGGTGACGTGGATGGCATCATATGAAAAGGGGGCCCAAATGAGCACATGGGATGGGTAAGCTTTGACTTTCATAGAGGGTGATGGGTTTATCTTGTTGCAGGGTGGGGGTGTCGAGGGTGAGAGTGATGGGTGAATCGGAGTGGCGGGAAAATGGTTTTGGGTTTGATTGGGTTGAATTGGTAAAGGAGATAACGGGTATTAGGATTTAGGGGGATGGGAGACCAACGGTGATTGTCCTTAAGGACTAACGATGTAAAACTCCAAGGACTAACAATGAAAAGGGTTTTAATGGGATTATGGTTAAGTGGTTAGTGGGCTTTTGGTTTAGGCTGGGTAAATGTTTAATGGGTTTAGGTTTATATAAAGGGCTTTTAAAAGGCATAATGGGCTTACTTGTAAGACTTTTTTAGATAAAGTCTTAATGGGCTAACCCGACCCCTTAAATGGGTGTGGGTTGGTCCATTTAAGATGCACACGTCTTTGGCTTTGACTTTGTTTTTGACTTGTTGACTTTTTGCCTTTTTTCACGCTCTTTCCATTCCCGTGCTTGGTTTTGTCGTTTTTGCCTTTATTTTCGTCCTTTAGTGAATATCCGTTACCTGCACAACGCAAATTGCAAAACACACATATATTTGTTATTTTATGTCCGGTTTTGGTCATTTAGGCTCATTTTTATAGGTAAAAGATATGTGTAATTAAGCACATACCAGTGAGCTCATTTACTTTGGTTATGCAAGTCACGTTGCAATATAGGTGGAATAAAGCAAAAATATTCCCGTGAAAATGGTTGTACTTAATTTAATAAGTAGGTATTACATTGATAAAAATTGCATCTAATTTAATAGATGGATTATTACATTGATGAAAATTGTATCTAATTTAATAGATTGATAATTACATTGATGAAAATTGCGGGTTGTTATAGTCTTCCCCCTATACAAAAATATCATCCCAAGATTTAGTTAGAAGATAGAGTGGTATTGTTTGGGAATAGATGTGGATACTTAGATGCAGGGGTTCCATCTTATTTTTTACTATAGGGATACAACTGCATTTCATTTGTTTCTAGGTGCTGGCTCCTTGTTTTTACAGTACTTGGTCTGGTCGCCTACCTTGTTGCAAACCTGACACACAACATTGCAAGATCCTGTGTGATGTAGTCTACATCTTCTACAAAGGGGAAGGTTTCCAGCATACCAACTGTTTTTAGTTGGGTTGACAACATAAGCTCTGACGGCTTCTTGCCTTCTATTCTGCTGTTGGTGGAGGTCATTGTTACGGTTATTATAGTTGCGGTTCTCTTGGTAGTTGTTGTTGTTGTGATTGTTGGAGTGGTTATGGTTGTTGCGATTATTGGGGTAGTTGTTGTTGTCGGTGTTTCTGCTATCATCAAAATTTTGTTTGGGATCATTGGTTCCTTGCACAGAATTGTGCTTTGTTACTTGATCCATTAATATCTGGGTTATATTAATGGCTTCCTCCAAAGTTTGAGGCTTTGAAGTGGTAACATTTCCATCAATACTTCTAGGTAATCCCCCGATGAGAACTTCCATAAGTTTCTTAGTGTTTGGCACCATGTTTGGACATAAGATTGCTAATTCCTGGAATCTTCTATCATAAGTCTTAAGATCATTTCCTTTCACAACCAAGTTGTAAAATTTGTCTTCCATTTTCTTGACTTCAGTTCGAGGGTGATACTTATTGGTCAAGAGCCTTTTCAATTCAGTCCAGGCGATCTTGTCGGCTTGCTATATTCCAATAGGTTTGGCATAGGAATTCCACCAGGACAAGGCATCCTTGGTGAGAGTACCAGTAGAAAATTTCACTTTGTAGTCCTCGGTATAGTTGCTACGAGAAAATACCAATTTAGTTCGTTCAAACCAACAAATGAGACCAACAACTCCTTCCATACCATTGAAGTAAAAAGGTTGGCAACTCATAAACTCCTTGTAAGTGCATTTCCTTGCTATAGGAGTTTCTCTTGGTCCATAGTTCCTATTAGTATTGTCAGTATTTGACATGTTAGCAACTTGTGCTTCCAGACCAACAGTAATACTATGAGCAACTAGTTGCTAGATGGCAGCCTGAGTCATAGCTGGTGCTGTAGATGTTGATGTCCTTTTAGGAGGCATTATGTCAGCTTTTATAAGACAACACAAAATAATAATTCATAATTCTTTGTCAAAAATAGTGATAATGGAATTATTTGACATAGATACTTAATTGATACAAGTTCTAACAAAGAATTACAGGTTCTTTGATATTACATTGTAGGATATAACAGAAAATTTTGAAATCTAAGATTTCTAGAGATGGATACTCTAACAAGCATCTGACTTATTAGGTTCCTCAAAAATTGGTTCACTTCCCAGTAGTCCTGGTATGATCCACAATGAGTTATCTAGTTCTGCGAAGATAGACTCATCAAAGGAATAATCTCGTGGTGGTGAAATAGGTAATTCATTAGTAGCATAATATGCTTGTAAGACCTTTATATATGGATCATCGTGAAAAAGTGAAAGAGTTGGTGAAGCTATTTGTTAGGATTAATGTTTTCTTAACTTAGTACCGACAGTACAAATAGTTAGTACTGTCAGTTATACTTAGTACCGACAGTACAAAATAGTTAGTACTGTTAGTTAGTTAGTACCGTTAGTAGAAAGTTAGTTAGTACCATTGAAAAGATATTTAAAAGATATTTATAAGATATTTTAGAAAAAGATTTGTAAGCCTTTTAGGGTTATCCTTAGTATATAAAAGGATCACCTTTGGCATAGTTAGACACGTGTTGTTGTTGAATATATGAACAAAGAAGTTTAGCAAATCATATATCATAGTTAGCAATCTGAAATCCTCAAGAACACTTTAATAAAGTTGTTATTCAGTTGTTCATTGTTCTTCTTGGTACCTGTGTTAAGATTCCGCATTAACATATTGTATTCAAGTCATTGTTTCTACATAGTCGTTTGTATTTATACATCTTGGCTATCATCCTTTATAGGCTGCAAAGATCCATTCAGTTTATCAGGACCTTCAAGTGGTATCAGAGCTTTGAGAAACTCTGAACAAGAAGAACAGTTAAAAACCAGTTATTCATCTCCAATCAACAAATCTAAACATGTCTGAAACACAAGATGAGATTCCACCACCACCACCTCCACCAGCAACACAACAAACACCAACCCAACAAACTCCTCATACAGTCTCAACCATAAAGCTACCTATTCTCAAAAAGGGAGAATATGACATATGGGCTATGAAGATGGAACACTACTTGGCTCATACAGACTATCCAATTTGGGAGGTTATCCAAAATGGGAATGGTCCTGTGTCAGTCACAACTGATACAGCAGGACAAATTAAAATTTTGCCTCCTAAGACAGCAGAAGAAGTAGTGGTCAGAGAAAGAGAAAGAAAAGCTAGGACCACCTTGCTAATGGCCATACCAGAAGATCATCTAGCTAAATTCCATAAGATGACTGATGCAAAAGAAATGTGGAATGCCATCAAATCCAGATTTGGTGGAAATGATGAATCCAAAAAGATGCAGAAGTACATCTTGAAGCAACAGTTTGAAGGATTCACTGTATCCAACTCAGATGGTATTCACAAAGGATATGAGAGATTTCAAAGTCTACTCAGTCAGTTAGAGATTCATGGAGCAGGTGTATCTACTGAAGATGCAAATCAAAAATTTCTAAGATCTCTACCTTCTGCTTGGTTACAAGTTTCCTTAATTATGAGGAACAAACCAGGAATGGACAGTCTCAGCTTTGATGACTTGTACAACAATCTGAGAGTCTTTGAAAATGATGTAAAAGGCTCTACTGCATCATCTTCCAACTTGCAAAATGTAGCATTTGTTTCTGAAAACACCAGCAGTACTAATGATGTTAGTACCGCTCATGGTGTTTCCAATACTTCTGGTCATTATTCAAAGCATGAACAAACATCATCATATTCCTTGCTTGCAAGTCAATCTAGTTGTCCTCAACTGGATCATGAGGACTTAGATCAAGTGGATGAATATGACCTTGAAGAAATGGACTTAAAATGGCAAGTGGCAATGATCTCCATGAGAATCAAGAAGTTCTACAAGAAGACTGGTAGAAAGCTACAGTTTGATGCAAAAGAACCTGTTGGTTTTGATAAAACCAAAGTGGAATGCTACAACTGCCACAAAATAGGGCATTTTGCAAGAGAGTGTAGAACAAAGGAAGATAACAGGAGAAGGGATGGATGGAATTCTGGAAATAAAGATGGGAAAAGAACTGAAAAGAAAGAAGAGTCTAGAGCATTGGTGACAGTTGATGGAGAATGTGTTGATTGGACAGCTCATTCAGAAGATGATGAAAATTTTGCTTTCATGGCTAGCAACAACTCAGACACACAGGTATGTTCAAATGAGTGTAAAGAGTCTTATACTAACCTTAAAAGACTCTATGATGCTCAAAGCGAGCAACTTAGTGATGCTAGCATAGAAATAAAGGCTTATACTCAAGGTCTTAAGAAAGTAGAAGCACAGTTAGTTTCCCATCAACAAGGTCAACTTTGGTATGAACAAAAAATCAAATTTATGAAAATAGATTTAGATGATAAAACAGATGTTCTAACATACCATAAGAAATTGTTGGCTAAAGCTCAAAAAGAAAAGGATGATTTGGAAGTAATAGTGAACAAATGGAATCATTCTTCAAAAAATCTTGGCAAAATTGTAAATTATTCTATGAGTGCCAGTGATAAATTTGGGCTAGGGTATGGTGATTACAGATATAGTGGGAATTTGAGTTATGAAAATGAAGTTTTCCAAAGTGTCTTTAAGGGGAATAAAAGTGATTTTGAAAACCTACCTTTGCATAAATGGCTTGGTAAAACATGTGAAATGCAAGCTGTTCCTCCACCCATGACAGGAAATTATTTGCCCTCTGGACCTGATGTTGAAATAGATGACTCACAATATACATATGGTCCAAGAAAGTCTCAACCAAGTGAATCTGAATCCCAAACAACTGAACTTGATACCTGTGACTCTAACATTAGTACAGAACCTTCTGAATTAGTGTCTGAACCAGTTGTCAATGAATCAAATGTAGAAGTTCAACCTAAGGTTTGGTCTGATGCTCCTATCATTGAGGAGTATGAATCAGATAGTGATGATGAGAATGTGACTGTGCAAACTAAAAGACTTGATACACCTAGTTTTGCTAACAAGCAAGTAAAAACTCCTAGGGAAAATGTTAAGAGTCAGTCTACACATAGTCAAAAACCTAAGGTTAACAACAAAGAATTGGGGCAGAGGTTTACTGAAAGAGCATGTTTTGTCTGTGGTAGTTTTAGTCATTTAATTAGAGATTGTGATTATCATGTAAAATTGGCTAAACAAGTTGAACTAAACAAACAAAATGTGTCTAAGGGTAATGCAAGAGGGGAGAGGAAACCAACATGGACCAATGTTCAAAGGGTAAACAAACAAAATCAATTTGTTCCCTTAGCAGTACAAACAAAAACTGGATATACTCCAGTTAATACTGCTAAAGCTAACAGTACTAACAGTTTTAGTACTGCTAGACAAAAAGTTAACAAACAGACAGTACTAACTAGCACTGCTCTGAAAGTTAATACTGTTAAGCCCATTGTGAATGGTGTTAGACCAACAAATGTTTCTCACAAAACATAACTTTGCATGGTCAGTACTAACAACTTGAGCATTCTTCTTACTCTTAATCCAAGCACTAACAACAGTACTAACTATTAGCATCTTGAAGGTCCTAATAAACTGAATGGATCTTTGCAGCCTATAAAGGATGATAGCCAAGATGTATAAATACAAACGACTATGTAGAAAGAATGACTTGAATACAATATGTTAATGCGGAATCTTAACACAGGTACCAAGAAGAACAATGAACAACTGAATAACAACTTTATTAAAGTGTTCTTGAGGATTTCAGATTGCTAACTATGATATATGATTTTCTAAACTTCTTTGTTCATATATTCAACAACAACACATGTCTAACTTTGCCAAATATGATCCTTTTATATACTAAGGATAACCCTAAAAGGCTTACAAATCTTTTTCTAAAATATCTTTTAAATATCTTTTAAATATCTTCTCAACGGTACTAACTAACTTTCTACTAACGGTACTAACTAACTAGCAGTACTAACTATTTTGTACTATCGGTACTAAGTATAATTGACAGTACTAACTATTTGTACTGTCGGTACTAAGTTAAGAAAACATTAATCCTAACAATCCTTCCTTCAACATGAATGTTAAACTATTTTATCTTCATGTTTCTTCAATCCTTTAAGAACTTGATGGTCCTTTAAGCTTCTTTTAATGCACAAAGGATGTATCCAAACATTCTTCATCATTTCTTAATCTTGTACACTCTATCCTTCTTTAGCAGCATCCTTGTCTTTTCAGCAATTCAGCAACATCTTTTCAGCTACTCAGCAACATCTTGTTACCTACAATCCAACTAAGTTGGCTTTGTAGTTTTTGGCAAACTACCAGCCATTAACGGATTTGATGTTCCTTTACCAGTAGCCGTTTGCTCTGGGATAGATAACTCTTCATCTAAGAATATGGTGAGTTAATTACCATACAGTTTTTGGTAAACTGTCAACCATCAACGGATTTGATTTGTCTTTACCAAATACCGTTTGTGTTTGGACTAGCCAATGCTTCATTGTCATAACATGGTGCATTGATAAACCATATAGTTTTTAGCAAACTATCAGCTATCAACAGATTTGAGTAGTCTTTACCAAGAACTGTTTGATCTTGGACTAGCCAACTCTTCACCAAGAAGCAAGGTGAGTTGAGAACCCTACAATTTTTGGTAAATTGTAAACCATAAACGGATTTGAGAAGTCTTTACCTCAAGCCGTTTGCTTGTGGACTAGCCAATTCTTATGCCTGTTAAGCATGGTGAATTGATAACCATTTGTTGTGTGGTGGTTAGCCAACACTCAATCCCTTCTCACTTCCATCAGTCTTATTCTTTAGATTCTAAATCAGCAAGTACCTTCTTGATAAATCGTATCAATTCCAATGCCATAGTACTTTCTTCTTCAGACTCCAATTTTAGCTTTAGCATTTGCATCACTATTTCCTTCTTTAAAGGATACTTCTTCTCTATTAGCATGTGAACGACCAATCCTTCATCAGTCATCAATGTGTGTACCCCTGAAGAACTGTGCAGCTTCCAACTGATTATATTCCATTCATGCTGTGAGTTCCAAAACTCATCTTGTTCTTCTGGATTGAACATAACTATCAAATCTCCCCAAAGAACTTTATCAAAACCTTCAGGAATCTTATCTTGATATATATCAATCACAAGTTTATATACATCATCTAAGTCTTCTTTGTCAAACACTGAAAGCACTGTCATCAATGTACTGAAGGATCTCTTTTGACCATTACTCCTATTCCCACATCCAGAATTAATCCCTCTCATCCTTCAACACTTATTCTAGGAGATCCAACTTTAGCAGTACAAACAAGAAGCAAAGTAAATAAAAGTTTTGAAGCTCATGCTCTTGTTAGTTATGTTCAAAAGCAAAGGAGAAACAAT
>BQNB010123592.1:0-18176 GCA_026074375.1 Tanacetum coccineum
TCTAGAAAACACACACACTCTTTCCTTTCTCTCTCTAATAAAATGGCAACTTATTATTTCTATCCTCCCCGACCTCCGGATTGTCCCTTGTTATGTGAATCTTATGGTTAACAAGAACTTATGGCTGTAGTTTTTGCATTTGACAAATTCAGATCCTATCTTATTCTTTCAAAAACTATTGTTCATACCGATCATTCAGCTCTAAGGCACTTATTTAAAAAGCAAGATGCTAACCACACCTTATTCGATGGATCTTACTTCTACAAGAATTCGATATAGAAATCAAAGATAGAAAAGGTACCAAAAATGTTGCAGCCAATCACTTATCCCGACTTGAAAACAATGAGACAAGCGATGATAGTGGAGTCGATGATAACTTTCCTTGAGAAACTCTTATGGAAATCAACACAAAAGATGAACCGTGGTTCGCAGACTTTGCAAACTACATAGTCGGTAATATTATACCAAAAGGGATGACATATCAACAAAAGAATAAATTTTTCTTTGACCCCAAACACTACTTTTGGGAGGAACTTTACCTTTTCAAAGTATGTTCTGATGGTATGATCAGACGTTGTATATTTGGACTAGAAACCCGAACCATTTTAGATAAATGTCACCACGGACCAACAGGTGGACATTATGGACCAAACATAACTGCTAAAAAGTCCTTGATTCATGATTTTACTGGCTAACAATCATCAAAGAAGCTCATACTCTAGTCCGCTTATATGAAGCATGCCAAAACACAGAAAATATATCAAAACGTGATGAGATGCCCTTGAACAACATTCAAGTATGTGAAATTTTTGACATATGGGGTATCAACTTTATAGGACCGTTCCCGAAATCATATAAGTTTGAATACATTCTAGTTGCCGTAGCTCAAGCTTTACCAACCAATGACGCCCGAGTAGTAATCACCTTTCTGAAGAGACTATTCTGCCATTTCGGAATGCCCAAAGCTCTAATCAGCGATCGAGGTACTTAGTTCTGTAACAAAATAATGGAAAAAACCATGAAAAGATATGGAGTTAACCACCGTTTCTCTACATCTTACCACCCTCAAACTAGTGGTCAAGTTGAAAACACGAACAGGGCTCTTAAAAGAATTCTTGAAAAAACTGTTAAAGACAATCCTACTATTTGGTCAAGAAAACTTGATGATACTATGTGGGCTCTTCGCACTGCCTACAAAACACCAACCGGTACCATACCATACAAACTAATATATGGAAAGAACTGCCATTTACTATTTGAAATTGAACACCGTGCATACTGGGCACTAAAATTACAACCCAGATTTAATCGCTGCTGGTGAGAAAAGAATGTTCTAATTGCACGAGTTAGACGAATTTAGATACCAAGCATATGAAAATTCTTGTCTATACAAGGAAAGAACCAAAGTCCGGCATGACAGAATATTACGATTGAGAAAGGAATTCAAGCAAGGAAATAAAGTCCTACTTTTTCACTCAAAGTACAAGTTTAAACAACCGAAACTTAGATCTCGATGGTTGGGACCTTATGTAGTGAAACAACAATATCCATCCGGATATGTTAAACTTTATGGAAAAGATGGAAAGACGTTCATTGTTAATGGTCACCGACTCAAACTATATCACAAAGAAGATAATGACCCAAGGGAAACAGTCACTCCCTTTTTCCCAAACAAATGTCCCCCAAAATACGAGTCTAGCTAACGACTCTCTTAAAAATTAAGCGCTTCTCGGGAGGCAACCCATGCTTTCACTTAAGTGTAGAGGAGTTCCTCCTCCATTCTTCTACTAATATCTTTTATCTAAAAAAATCAACAAAAATGTTTTCTCTTTGTATGCTTTTGTTTACTTTTAAGCAAGTACTCTAGCTTAAAAGATGTAGAAAATTATGACGTATTCTCAAGATTAGCTTACAGCTATGCATTTCTCTATGCCCCGAGAATTTATGCTTTCCTTTAATTTTCCCTACTTTATCTCTATTATCAGTTATCACATTTAGGGCAATGTTCAACTTAAGTGTGGAGGGGAGCCAAATAGGAAAAATTAATCATATTCCTTTATGTTTGCTCAATTAAAAAAATTCTAACTAATATTTTATTATATGTTTTGAAATTAAAAAATGCTCTTAGTAAGGCGAATCCAACCGGATTGACATTATAGCTAGCACACCCCAGTCCACTAAATTGTGAGAAATCTAAGCCTTAAAAATATTCAGGTATCCACCTTTGGTACCTAAGATAATTAATGCCTTTAGCTTGTTCGAGTTAAGGTTTGATTGCAGTCATATGTGTCTATTCTGTCATTACGGATGTGTACGTATGGTCTTTGTTACCTTTTCTGAAACATTGGTATTGGTTGAAAATTATATTTAAGAGAGCCGGTAATTTAGAAGCTCTAGAACTTGTGCTTAATCATCATTTACTAGACCGAATCCTATCACATGAAATGTATCTTGCAAAGTTCTTATTCTCGCAAGCGCTCCTTTTAATGCCATGTTACTAAAATATCTGAAAGTTGAATAAAGAAAGTCTTGTGCTAAGCCTTAGTGGTAAAAAAAAAGTTCTATATGAGTTATAATAGTTCAAAAGAAATAAAGGCTTATGTTCGACGTATGAAGATTGGATCCTCTCTAGTACCCAAGTTCCACCCTTCGGTTAGGTTTATGTGTTAAGTACAAGCCTGTGGTAGCTGTCTAGATTATGTCTGTGCAAATTGAGTGTTCTTCACAAAAACATATTTAAACCCTATCTGAGTGGCTGAGTGAATTTAAAATCAAACACTATCCCTATGTGAGGTGCTATGTTATATGTCTATGCCCAAAAAGTTATCTAATATGAAAACTCTCTTAAAAATCCAAATTTTCTCCATGTCATGACAAATGATTTTTTTTTCACTTCCATTGCTTGAGGGCAAGCAAGAAGCTAAGTGTGGAGGGATTGATAACACCCAAATTATACATGTTTCTATGGCATTATTTATGTTTATTCTGTCATTTCTCGTGAACTTTTGGTACTTAATTAAGCTTGAATTACTTATAGGTTCACTTGAAGACTCTAGAGACCCAAGCTCATGAATCTATATACTTTGGGAGACAAATACAAGAAAAGAAAAGATTTCTAGCCAAAGTTCAAGAGGTCCGCCGCACTTGCTACATTGTGCGCCGCACTTTCCCTTGAAACCTAAAACCGCCGCACTTATAATATTATGCGCCACACATTCTCCTAAAGTTTAAAGAATTAAAGTCTAATAAATGCACCTGCATTAACTCCTCAAAACCGCCGCACTTATTTGCAAGTGCGCCGCACTTCCAGTAAAAGTCATTAAATGTAATCGCATTAACTCACAACGTTCGCCGCACTTTTTCCTATGTGCGCCTCATTTTGCACCCAATCTTGCCTATTAATTAAGGACGAATTTGCATCCTTCTACACAATCATTCCTCACATTCTCTCCCATTTTACACACACACTCTCTCCCTCCTTTCACCAAAACACCAAGAAACACCTTTTCCTTTAAAGAAAAAGATCTAACGATCAAGAACGAAGAAGTTTTCTTATCTAGTTGTTGAAATAATTGAAGTTTATGTAAAGTGTACTTTTGTTATGAACTCCTTAGCCATGAGAGGCTAAATCTCTCATGACTACTCGGTGAAGTTACGATAATGAATAAGTGTTTGGTGTGATCTTGATCGTTTTAATCTTAAGCTTATGTTGCAAACCTGTTATATCTTATCTTATCTATTTTTGATTATCAACTTAGATTATATAATCATATCGGTATAGGTCAAAATATCCGTTATGATCTATGTGGTTTTAAAGATTTGTCTATGGTCTTTAACGTCTATGCTGAGAAATCCACTTTCGTAAATTGATAAACAAAATAAGCTTTGATATAATAATAACTGGATTATTTGAGTGACACATTTGGTCTAGTTAACTAAATATAAGTCTTAAGTTAATCAAGTTAATTCGTAAAAACGTTTTCTGACGAGAAATCATTTTTATAGATTAAAGTCCCATCTTCAAGGTCAAATCATTTCCAATACTTATAAATTATTCTTAACTATCCGAGTAGTCATCTTTATTATCATTGATAAAACTAAAGTTATTTTCAAAATTGTTAAAGTCTATTTTCTTTCTGATTGTTCAAACACTACTCTAATCCCTGTGAACGACCTGGTCTTACCTAAAAAGATTATACTGCATACCTGAGTTATACTTTTACCCGTGTGTTTCCATATAATTATCCGGTATTTTCAGTCTTATAAATTTAAAGCTTTTGAAACACATCAAGCACACATCAAGGGGGATCTTGATATCGTTGATTTCTTTCTTCCTTCAACAAGTCGACGATCATTCTTTTTGAATTCGACAAAAAGGGGAGAAATGGAATATAACTCATTTAATAATTTGACATCTTTAATTTTATTTAAAATGAGTTTATATTTTGTCATCATAAAAAATGGGGAGATTGTTAATACAAATAATGCCTAAAAAAGTTAGAAGCTCCCTACCCTATATCGTTATTGATCATAACCGCTGGTTAAACACTGTTAATAAAAATACTGCCTAAAAACGTTATTTATATTTTTCGACCTCTCAACGTTTTGATAATAACAAAATGTAAAAACGTTTACAATAAAAATAAACGTTTACAAATTATTAAATGTAAAATTTTATTTCTAAGATTAGTGATCACTTAAGGTATGGACAAACAAAATAATTAAGCATGATTAGTGATCAAGAAAATATTTTTCTCTTAATCCTCACTTTTAATTCTACAAAAGTATTTTCTCAAAAATACTTTTACAAAATATTTTCTAATTAAAATAAAAAGTTTTATTAAAAACTTAAAATTTGAAATTCAAATTTTCCCCCTAAAACGGAAGCTTCTACACCAGATACAACATTCCCCACAAAAAGACAAAAAGGGAGCGGAGTCTAGGCGACGCCCCCTTATACCGGCGACCCCCTTAATAGGCCTGGCGGCCCCCTTGAAATATAAGGACCGCATGACCGCCCCCAGAGGAACGTTGGGAATTCCCTGCTATAAATACTCGCCAACATTCCCAGCAGAAAAACATTCCTCTTACAACGAAAATTTTTAGGTACTTTTCTTTCCCCTAGCTAAACTTCTTTCTCTCACTAAAATACCTTGTATCATCTAACATACTTATAATCTTGTTTAAGTTATCTAATCTCTTCTATCTCAATACTCTTCCTCTCAATTCTAGTGCAAAAGAAGAACACGTCGTTATTCATCAAGAAACGAAGTGTTAATTATGATACTATCTCCGTCTTTTTAAAGTACCTAAAACTCTAATTGTATTTATCTGATGTATTTTATGTGATGGCGATATAGTGTATTATCTGATAGTGTAGATCTTATTGAGTGTGTATATCTTGTGAAAGTGGTAGATTGGTATCTAGCTAAGATAGGACTTCGAACATTAGCTTAGTGTCGGATAATAACGTAAGCGACGGTGTAAACGGTTTTCTCCCCTAAAGGGAGCTGTTGGACAAAGTGAAATCTCCGATTCGGATACTCAGGGGAGTGGGAGTAGGGCAAAGAGTGCATCGTAGGCCGAACCACATAAAATCTCGTTATTGTTGTTGTTTCTTACCTTTAGTTTTACATTATTATTGTTGTTATCGTGTTTTAGTTTAGATAGTTATTGCTTGTTCATATTGTGATTTGATTGAACATATAACTCGGATCTATAGATTTTTGAAAGCAAACTTTTGAAATGTAAAACAAACGTGTAAACTATTCAACCCTCCCCCCCCCTTCTAGTTTCTACAAACACGAACGGGGATGTGATCGAACTGTACATGTCTATTCCGACGTTACGGCCGTGTATGTACGATTCAGCTGGCTTGTTGGTGTGGTACTTATGGTGAAAGACTGTTGAATGATCAACCTTAAGCTCTAGCGGTAGAGATGCGTATCCTTGCCAAGCATATGATATGAAACTAATCATGACCGAGCAAATGAGCGTACCAATTAAATGTTGCACCCTAGATTAGTTAAGTTATCTGAGTGTTTTCATTTCCATATTTCGTGAGAAGCTTGGTTATGTACAGGTGATTAGAACAAAATGATGCTTAAACGGAAAAATCCTTAAATTCGGTTGGGATACATTTTCAAAATTTTTCTAAAGTCTACTTGAGGACAAGTAGGATTCAAGTGGGGGGATATTTGATGACATCAAATAACGTTTCGCTCACGTTTATATAATTATTGCAAGATTTGGTACTTAATTGTTTTAAAGTTTATAAATGCAGTAATTCAATAGTGTTTTGTGAAGATAAGCTAAAAGGCGCATAATTTAAAGCTAAAACAAAAACATTTGAAGATTGCTAATTTTCTGACCAATACGCCGTATCCAGCAAAAGAGATACGGCGTATCAGCGCCTCAACTTCACAAGAAAGCGCGTATGACCAATTCCTAATACGGCGTATCACTCTGCTTCCATACGTCGTATCTATGAAGATAACTATTCGAAGATACATTAATAAATGTAAATTAGGAATGATATCACTAATTGATTGAGAACGTAGCATGCACTTCAAGGAATCCAGACCTATACGCCGTATTGGCCTAGCCAGATACAGCGTATTGAGTCTTTTTCAGACACTATAAATAGAAGACTCAAAAATGAGTTTTCAGTGTTCAATGTCATATTCTTTATACCATACTCATTGAATAAGAATATTAGAAGAGAAGAACAACCACCAAGGTCAAGCATTGATCACGAATCCATAGAAGACATCGTGTAATTTTTACTCTCTTAATCGTTCGATTCTAATTGTTTGATTACGCTTGTATAATTACAATGGTTGTGGGCTAATATCCTCGGGTATTAGCCATCTTAATGAAAAATTAATGTTTGGTTTGTTTTAAAATTGATTTCTTAATTAATCATTGAATGTTTAATTATGTTTATCACCTCATACTTGTTTATGTGTTTGAATTAGCGACCTATCATTCAACTGGGTCTAGTGATACCAAAAAAGTAATCTAGATACTGGGATAGCTCTGCATATCGTGTTTTATATTACTTGACCAATAGGATCACAAATAATCTTCTATCTTTACCTCTTAATTATGAGCTTAGTTGGACCGGTAGGTGACCCATTTATGTTTCAACAAGTATGTTCATAATTAATTGGTAAAGACTCGAATAGTGGACTACCAGTATATAAAACATCGTCAAGCAATAAGTGGGTAAACTCTTGATGGGCTAGGGTTTTGACAGGATCTCCACTTCTTGATCCCTATGATAGATTATAATTAAACTAAAGGATGCTTTATGCGGATGCCTTAATTGTGACAGGATTAATCGTGTCTAGGTCTTAGGATGATGTCCCGCCTAAGTCTTAAGAATGATATGACGCTTCGAGATAAGTAAATCATTGAACTAAAATAAACAAACCAACATTGAACTGGATTTAATATGGCTAATACAATTTTCTATCATTTGGCTTGTACCGCTTTCCTATATTATGATTTTCTTCTTTTGTGTTTATTGTGTATTGAATTGATATTTGTCACCATCAAACCTGTGCCAGTCTCTCAGGCTAAAAACCCCCCATATCATTAGACAACGTATATAACATAGGTTTAACGAATAATTAGAATTAACATAGACTAATTAGAACTAATTAAAATACTGATAGAATATAGGATTAGTGTTTCACTCTTAATGTTCGACACCCTACTTACCGCGAAACTCCATCTTGACTCGGTATACTGCTCGTTAAAGTGTTTTTTTAGGTTTGTCGGCTAAATATAAATTTAAAATTTGATAATCAAATAATTGACCCTACACGACAGCACATCATATGCACACACTTTTGATGCGTTATATGTAGGCATGGCAGCATGGATTGCTTGCAGCCGCATGTATCCAATTGTGTATTATATTTTGCTTACTTACCTGAGCCTTCGTCTTAAGTGTGTTCTTTTAAATGAGCACCCCTGTATCCATGTCAGAAGTCAACAACACCGATTTCACAATTCAAATTATATCTCTTTGCCTGTTGACTGTTGAATTGGACACATGAATGGTCTTTCAAATGTCGAATGGGTTATCTTATGCGAAACTTTTAGTCGTAGTTATTCGATAATGACGCGGTAGTGGAGGTAACAGCCATAAGCGAGTTTGTGTTTCAATATATTTTATTTGTGTTGAACCAACAGCGGACAGGGGATATCGTGCCACTAAATAGTATCGCCATTTTTCTTCCAATTTCTGTTCATACACCAGTTAGGCATATCGGATCAAAGAAATGCTTACGGATGTCACCTCCACTACTACCTCATACTAAGCCTATGCTAAGCGTTGCTTTATGATATACAGATTGAGGCAATGATGACAGATACTTGTAAATCTGAGCTTTCCTTGTAGCTATTTGAAAAGAAAACTAACATCGAATGAGACTTTTCAACTGACCATCCTTGTATCCATATCAACAGTCTACAGCAACGTTTTCAAGATTAAAGTTATATCTCTTTGCATGTTGGCTGCTGACTTGGACACTAGAATGATCTTTTGAATGTGAAATGGGTTTTGGCATTATCACGTGTGTTTAAATATAGAAAACGGTTTCTGCCTTGGCATCCGTGACAGTAGCAAAATCCTTGTTGAATATTTAGATGCAATATTATGCTTGCCAACGACCTCTTTATAAGGCTATGAGGAGTCTTGGTGTGTTCGATTAAATTTGTGATTGTTCGCGTCTTTGCGGGGCAAATTATTAGATTTGCAGCCATGGAAAATGTATCCTCTTTTTTCGATTGACCACCTGTCTGAGCCTATTATGCAAGGTAGATGAAGTTGAAGGGCTAGAAAGCAAGTGAGGTGGAAAGGAAATTTGAATTAATTAAATGGTTGTAAATGAAAGAAGATATGACTCATTGACAGCTACTTTGGCGGGGCATCACTTCATTGTGTTTGCAGATATTGCGAGTTAAATTTGTTTGCTAAGAACTTGCTGATCTTTGAATTATCATGGTGGTTGAAACTGACCTATATCTTGATGTAGCCATGTGTTGCAAAATACCTTAATGAGGTTATTTTATTCATCATGAAATACTATAGGACGTTGTTCGAGATTGTGGAAAATAACAAATTTTGTTGTTTTTGGTGTTCTCGAACAACTTCCTAAAGTATTCATAGTTGATTGAAATTGGCATACAACCTTTGTATTCTATGTTGTAATTAGTTATGGGTCGTCAGATAAACCATCAGGTATTTCAAGGTATGTTTATGAGCCATTCAATTTTTTTCCTGCTACAATATACAAACCAGGTTAAGTGCTACTTATACAACTTCCATTCACACCAATTGCTTTACATTGTTTGTTGTTGAAATTGTTGTATCACTAATGTTGTTGCTCGACGATCGTAACAACGGTTTGTGTTGGGATGCAAGTTGGAGATAGAGGTTTATCACTGTCACGCATGTCGACGTTATAAAGATGCCTTATAATTAGGCACACGTAAGAGTGGTAAAACCCTTATCATGTAGTTGGCTCTTGCGCAGCGTTTACTTATTGTTCGATAAAATCCTTATTATGCAGTTTCATTCACAAAGCAATGATGAATAGAATTGGCTTCAGTGGAAAAAAACTGAAGTCTGTTGCTTGGCTAGGCAACTGATGATATGTATGCAACCATGACAGACTTCAAATTTCTCACAATCTTTGCCTCTTATCTAAGCCTTTCAATTTTTTCTTGTTACAGTATAGAATCAGCGTGTGTGCTACTTACGCAACTTCTGCTAATTGATTAACATTTTTTTGTTATTGGCATTGCCTATTTCCTATGTTATATATACTGTTATGTTTGTTGTTATTGAACATAAAATTACGACAGTACCTGATTCCTATTATGTTTGCGCTTTACATTGTAGTGGCCGTCAGTAACAACAATCACGGTTAGTTGTTCTCCTTTTTTAAGTTATTATCAAAATGTACGTTCGTGTCCCTCCAATATCATGCTACCTTCACGAGGGCACGATGATTTTAAAATCTGATCCTTATATCTATTGCACTTGAAACAAACTTTTTACATTCTCTCGATATGTTCGTTTAAACTGCTGATATTATTACTGTTGAACCTGACAAAAGTCTTAATCATAGATACATTGCGTTTTGACAAAGATGGATAGGGAACCGAAGAGAACGTCATGAGAAATAATTCGGTGCGCATTATTTTTTCGCCGCAACCTCTTATGTTTCCTATCTTTCTTTGTAGATGCCAATCGTATAACTGATTCAATTGCGGTTGCTTATATCTTGGCAGGCTTTCGCTCCATTGTGTTTTTAGCCATTTCTTACAACTTTGCTGCTTTATGATGTACGATGGTTCTTGAGCAGCTTATCAATGTTTAGAACATCAACTGTGATACTCTACACACATATAAGCTGCTAAAGAATAAGAACGTTTAAAAGCGGGAAAGCGATACAATTCTAACAAAGAGGTATAGTCTACAGAACAAACTGTATTTGTTCATTTCTTTGTTGTATTTATAACTTAAGGGTATATTGATTATTGCTTAAACAACTTGCAGGACATCGATTAACTGTCGTTGCGAATTGCCGATCAACAACAATCTCGTTCGAAGACAAAGTCGTCAACAAATATGAACCAGATGAAGTATTGGAGAGAACACATTGGTGCTCACTAATTATGTATTAAATAAAGACTACAACATACATTTCATTCCAACCAATAATCAACAATGTCTATATTATTCTATTAATTACTCCTGTGTTACATCGAATCATGAATCGCTATAAACTGCAAACGTAAATCTCCACGCTTCGTAGCAGAGCGCGAGTCAAAAACCTTATTGTAAATAAAGATGATAAATAAATAGAAAATTGGTTTGAATTTGTGTATATAATAGTGTAATGAATAGGTGTATATAGAGTTAAAATTGTTTAATTTTGATTTAAGTTTGGATACCAAACATTTTGTAGATACCGAGGGACTCATTCCCACCCTCCATCTTCATCTCATCAAATGGATGAGATTAAATTATCTATTTACACTAGTGGGGTATTTTTGTTTTATATATAAACTTATTTTTCTATTACCAGCTCATTTGATACACACACATTTCTGCTTTTTTTCTCTCTCTCTCTACACCGATCCACAACTAATCGATCCATCAACACAAACAACTAATAGATCGATCTTCAATCGATTAAATTATTTTGAATCGATTATCTCCTTCTTCAGTTGATTAACATCAGGTTCAGATCTGTTATTATTTTAGCTTATTTGATGTGATTAAGCTTACTAATTTATGATCTTATAATTCAGCTTATTTTGAACGAATTTTCTGAATTAATTATTGCTAGTGATAAGCTAACATATTAGATGATTTATATAAATAAGTTTATTAATCATTATCATCTGTATTTATTTTGTTAAATTATAAGCTAGCTTGTTAACTTATTTTGATGAATTATAAGCTATCTTATTAGCTTATTTAAGTTGCTACTGATAAAAGCATTAATATTAGCTATTTTTATGTTTCTTAAATAAGCTCTATTAGATAAATGTATTGATAAAGCTGAATTAAAATGTATTAGCTTACAGTTACAATAAGTTGTTGTAAGTAGCATTGTTTAATGAGTTAATGATATGTCATATATGATATTTTTCGTACGTATATCATATATGATATTGCTTTTTCATATGTATATGACATGTGATTATCATAAATGATATTTTATTTTTTCCAGGTGACTGTTTATTTATTCTTTTATTTTTATTTTTATTTTTTCAAAGATTGAAAGGTGTGTATTAAAGGAGGTGTTAGCCTTGATTTTATATAAGTCAAACAAGAATGGTATCGGTCTTATTAGTCGTAATTAGTCTTGTTAAGTAATAGACTAGTCAGGTTAAATGGGCTTGGATTGTAATCTAATATTGTCCGTGTTTCAGGCTCAAAGCCCAAGATAAACCAATCTCGGCCCATCAGTATAAGCCCATACGCCTACATGTTGGCTAGGGGTATAAATAGGACCCTCTCCACACATGGAGAGGGTGTTGGTTGCATTTGCTCTCATTTGTAATCCTCCACTTCTCTCTCTAATCTAATCTTTCTCTCTTGTTTCTCTCTCTACTTTCTCTCTTTAATTTTCTAGCTTTTTGCTTATTGGTGTGATATGGGTTAAGTATTTGGGATAAAATTTGGTATCAGAGCCTTAATGTCAAATGACGTTTGATCACAACAGATCAAGCCTCGAACCTTAATGTCATATGACGTTTGAAAACATCAGTTCAAGCCTCGCTCCAAAATGTCAAAGAATGACGTTTGATCACAACATATCAAGCCTCGAACCTTGATGTCAAATGACGTTTGATCACAACAGATCAAGCCTCGAACCTTAATGTCAAATGACGTTTGAATACACCAGTTCAAACCTCGAACCTCAATATCAAATGACGTTTGAACAAAACGGTTCAAGCATCGCACCACAACGTTAACAGAAGTTCCTAAAGCAGATATGATAGTCATGACATCAATGATAGAGTTGGAAAGTTTATTTGGTCCAATTTTTTTTTATTTTTTTTTTTTGATTTTTTTTTTTTTTTTTTTTTTTTTTTTTTTTTTTTTTTTTTTATTTTTTTTTTTTTCCTTTGTTCGACGAATATTTCAATGGAAGAAAATCAAGTTGTTTTAAAGTCTTCCGCTGTTACTACTGCTGATGCATCCGATAAACGTCAACAACAACCTGATTCAACTTCATCTACTTCAACTCTAGCAACATCTGTCACTGCTGATGGAAACTTCGAACTTGTAAATATTTTTATTTTTCTCTTTATTTTGATTTATAAATATTTTTGAAAAAGAAAATACAAAAATATAAAACCAACAAAAAATATAAAATCTATAAAAACAAAATAATAAATCAGAAATATCAAAAATACAAAAAGAAATCTTCTCGACATGTCTCTTGAAATCGATAACATTTACGTACCTAGAAATGTTGATTAACATCGACACGGGTGTGTAAATAAAATTCGAACAAGAGTTTCAAATGTTTTCAAAACATGTCATTTCTAAATTTTCTTTATGACTTATGTACACAATCAGTGCATAACTCGGACCCGAATGTAATAGAGAATTGTACGCTCCAGTGCACTTACTGTGCAAATAGAAGAGAAGTCTTCTCTCATGGTTTTTAAAACCGTTGAACACAATTTTCAAAAAGAACTTTCAATGTCAAATTGTCTACTTTCCATAAAAAGTGGTAATTTGATAAAATTGTGTGTTCAACACCCATCCTTAAATACTTATAAAAAGTGTGGTACTTAAAATGTCATTTTTATGTGGATCAATTTTTGAGGGGGAGTTTTTTAAAACCAAAGCCTTTAAAGTGTTAGTAACATCTCATAAATGTCAATTTTATGTATCCAAACCCATTTTGTGAAATTAAAATTATGAAATTAAATGTCAAATAAAATATATATTGTTCACTAAGGCATCTCTCTCCATCTTCAATATTTTGTGTGTCATATCAAATTTTTTCATTCCCAAATGTCAAGTTTTAATACAATATAGGTATCCTACATATATTTGTTTAAGGGAGCTATCATAAAAATGAAATTCATCAATATCGTGGTATAATTTTTCTCCCTGTGGAATTTTTCATGTCAAATTTTAATCAATTGGTATTTCAAATACTAAGTGTTTTATTATTTAAAATAAGAGGAGGAAATATGATTAAAATATGATATAGAAGAATGTGATCTTTAAGACTCTAAGTGCAACTCCTTCACATTCATGGCATAAAAATAATTTCGAATCGTCAGTGCACATGTAGTAGGCGGAGTATACAAAAAGTCATAACAAAAAAAAAGGTTTTTATGGTTAGATCCCAAACCCAACAACCAATTATCTCACGACGTCCAATGAATCATAATGGGTGGGGGGGGGGGGGAGGTGGTTAGTAGGTATATTCCACATCCAACCAGAACCGGAGGGATCTACCCAAGGACAATCTATAGTTAGAAATAGCAGTCCTTAGGTATGATTGGAGAAGAATGAGTATTAGGGAATAATGCCGACTAAGATTGAGCTAACACTGGAACAATCACAACACGGTGTTAGTAATGACGTCTTGGTAAGCATTGAAGGGGTTGAAGAATGAAAAAGAAATGTATGGATAAATGGTGAAAACAAATCAGCCATCCACATAACTTAGAAAGAAACCAGGTCAATACATAATCTATCAAAATCACAAAGATGATTGTTGATATTGAAGAAAGACGTCATGGACCCAGTGATGCAATGCACAACCCTTCCCAGCCATTCAGGTTTCTCTTATAAGAAACTTTTCTCATTTTGTCACGAAGATACACACGTTATCTATTGACATCTCACTCCGAGATTGTTGATATTGAATAGGTGGCAGTCTGCTCCAGCCTCCGAGTACTAAAAACCAAAGTGCACAAATCGAGTCTAGAGCCCAGAAGAGATCAAATTATAAATCTCATTAGGACACAATGTCAAAATACACTTGTTGAACACCATAAAGTTCACAAGCTGTAACAAAGAGTCCTACGCATTATCCATGAGATCTTGCCAGAACATCCGAGTGATACTTAAGTATTCACAGTGAAGATGGAAATCCTGCTTGAGCCAACATCAAACAAGCTCTTGGTAGGTGACTTGTAAGATTCTATATGAATCGAACTTGTGTCAACTGGAAAGAAACGATGGTGCGATTCTATGTGAATCAAACTTGTTCCAGTAAAATGAATTGACGACTTAATCAGAAAGATAGTAACTATCTGATTCACTCTTACCGTGTTGTCTGCTTTGAGATGCTCCGGTAACGAGAACGGCTATTACAGCTGTGAAACCCTGTCAAGAAGATTCTTATGAATTCTATCTGATCACGGACAGTATTTATACTGATTAACGGGGAACCGGTTATTGCAACCATAAAGTTCCGACGAATGACAAAGACACTTATCGTTCACACTGTTAGATTATTACACCTATAAAAGCAGATTCAAACGTGGTGTTGCAATCATGTACCAGCGAAGTCGGATTCATTACCACATACTCATACTCAAGCTTTCAAAGTCAATCATTCAGCATCAAGATTGTTGATACTAAACTTCCTCAAAGATCTTCAAAGTCAAATCAAGAACCGTATTTTGGGGAGATTGTTAGCCTTATGATAATATAAGTCAAACAAGAATGCAACAAGTATGAGTAAGTCGTCAAATCACAAGTAGAACAGAAAGTCAAATCACGATGATTCACGACAAGGAGATGATGCTAAGATAAAGATCTCGAGAACTTAAAATTCAAAAGATAAAGGCTCAAGATCAAGATCACAAAACATGAATTAACAAAGCCATTATAAACAAGACAAGACCAAAGAAGGCAAAGCTTAAACGTCATATCTTCAACATCAGGGGAGACAATGATAAAAACAAGGGGGAAAAAAAACCTCCTACAAGAATGTTATCAGGTCGTACAAGAATGTCCAACATAAAAGATCAAGTCTTTCACATCCTTAAAAAAAACTTAAAGGAAGATCTCAAATAGAGGAGTATAAAAAAACACCTCAACATTGGGGAGATTTTTATCCTAATTTTTATCTAAGTCTACAAGAATGTTTACTGGTCCTTTATTATGTCTCGTGAATTAGTCGTGTTATGTAATAGGCTAGTCGAGTTAAATGGGCTTGGATTGTAATCTAATATTGTTGGTGTTTCGGGCTCAAAACCCAAGATAAACCAAGCCTGGCCCATTAGTATAAGCCTATACGCCTACATGTAGGCTAGGGGTATAAATAGGTACCCTTAATGTGTTTGATATATCATATATGATATTTTTCGTACGTATATCATATATCATATCATATATGATATTGCTTTTTCATATGTATATGGCATGTAATTATCATATATGATATTTTATTTTTTCCATTTGACTGTTATTTTTATTTTTATTTTTTCAGAGATTGAAAGGTGCGTATTAAATGAGGGAAAGAGAAAGAGATTAAAAAGGTACGAGGAACAGGAATTCATGTTCCTTGTGTGGAGGTACAAGAGGATGTGCACGGGTATGTTTAAGGATCAAGATGAAGTCGTCGTGGCCCATGATGAAGTTGTTCAAGAAAAAATAGATTTGGTTGAAAACGAAGAAGAACTGATTTAAGAAGAAGAATAGTAGTTTCAATAAAAAGAAGGTTTTGGTTTAATCATGAAATCAGCAGACTCTTTATTTTTGTGTCTTTTGATTATGAATAAGTGCTTATCATATATGATATCCTAGGTATATCATATGTGATTTCACATTAGGTTACTTTCTATTTGAGTTATCATATATGATATTGTTAAAAAGTACTCTTTTGATTATGAATAAGTGTTTATCATATATGATATAATGGTTCATCACAATCGATTTTACATTATTTCTCTTTTGTTTTGACTAATCACATTTGATTTTTGTATTTTATAAGTTTGAATCATACCATCTAACATTAAGTTCAACATTTTTTATCTACCATCATTTTTGTGTTGAAACAATCTACAATATTTTTTCCTACTGCAAAATCCATAAAAAAACACACGAGTGATGATATCTGAATCACACCATTGGGCTATGAAGACCACATCATCAGTATAAAAGAGATGTAGTAGCAATACATAGTTAAAGATTGATCAACAGATCCCCAAAATGTGGTACACACTACGGTACCACCAGTACACACTACAAGTACTTAAAAATGAAAACTAGTAAATATTGTCTACATTCAAAGGTAACTGCATTAGATGGCACTGCCAACTCTTTTACGAATCCTGAGTTTTTTTTCCTTTTTACGACTGCATCCCTTATGAGATTCTGCTTCGCCTGTTTGTCTGTGTGCTTCTTTGCAAACGCATGTGCCTCGTCGCTCATCTTCTCTATGTGGATGTTTATGTCATGTGTCAGGATCTTTGTTGCAAACCTCAGTCTCATCTTGTGTATTTCCATTTCTTGTGTAAAATGCATTGAAAACAGCTTTCTCTACACAAATAAAAAGATTTGATTTTAGTGTTAAGCACATTATCATATATGATATATTATAGTGTTACAGAAGTTGACATTCAAGTAGATTATCATATATGATATTATACACACAACTAACTTTTAATTACTCACCAGGAGATGACAGACTTGCTTGTATTTTAGTTTCAAGCACATTATCATATATGATATATTATAGTGTTAAAGAAGTTGACTTTCAAGCAGATTATCATATATGATATTATATACAAAACTAACTTTTTACTACTCATCAGGAGACCACAAACTACTTGTATTTTATTTTCAAGCATATTATCATATATGATATAGTATAAATGCTTACAACCTAGCTTATATCATATATGATATAGTAAGTTTTTACAGTTTTTTCAAGCTACTTATCATATATGATTTTTCACTAACAGATCGTATTATATCTGTTCAGCGTAGATTAAGCCATAAAACCTGATAATTCATAAAAATAAGCTAATAAGATAGCTTATAATTCAGCATAATAAAATCAGATGATGATAATTCATAAGCTTATTTACATCAATCACCTAATAAGTTAGCTTATCATTCAACATGATAAATTCACAAAATTCGTCAAATAAGTTGAATTTATCAGATGATGATAAATTCATATGCTTAATCACATCAAATAAGCTAAAAAGGAATAAGCTGAATTATAAGCTTATTCACATCAAATAAGCTAAAAAAAGATAAATAAAAACAGATCGGATAAACTTTACCTGATGTTAATGAACTGAAGAAGGAGATGATCGATCGATTAGATGTTCGTGATGATAGATTCAGATCCGATGTGTTTGTGTGTGTTTTTAGTGTGTGTTAGGTGGGAGAGAAAGAATGATAGATCTAAAAAAGACGGGGTGTGAGTGATTGAAGATGTGGTTGGTATGAGACGTGAAATAACCATAATATCCCTTTGTTTTTTTTATTAATTTTTTTTGTTTAATAAGTGAGTTTTAATCTCATCCATAAATGGGTTTTAGATGGATGATTGAGATGTGTCAACCTCCCTCAAGACAAGTTTAAAATAGCAAAATTCAAAATATACGAAAAAAAATGAAAGTAAAACAAAGTATGGTGTCTTGTAGAATAG
>BQNB010123593.1:1534-20071 GCA_026074375.1 Tanacetum coccineum
CAATTATATGATTTACCTGCTTTCCATAAAATACAAAAATACAAAAAGAATCTTCCCTCAACCCTTAGAATTCTGTTAGACCGTGATCAAGCCTTCCTAACATATTCCTCGAGTGAATGATAAACAACCCCGAGTCTTGCCCATACTACACTACAACGATTAGGTGCACTGCCTTGGGAGTTGTAAAACTTCTTGTGTAGAAGTCCTACGACGACTGCACATCAAGTTTTTAGCGCCGCCGCCTGTGGAATAGTTAGGTTTTGATCATAGTTTAGCTTAGTTCTACTTGCTTGAATCCTTTCAAGTAAGATTTAATTTCCGCATATTCGCTTTCTTGTAGTCTATCTTTTCTTCGTAAATCTGTCACCATGATGCGTAGGACCGTTAAAAGATTAACGGAACCTCTCGACGAACCCGAAAGAGAATTCCGAAGGCTTAGGAGAGCTGCTTTGCGATCACATCAAAACGACTTTCTTGCTATTGCTGGAAGAAACCTCTTTGACGATGAAGCATCTTCGTCCAACAATACCGGACCTAAACCGCCAACCCCTCCCAAGACCTTGTGATTTAAGACGGATTACACCCTTAATAAATATATAAATATAAATATATAATAAGGATCAAAATCCACAAAATCAATGAAACCGGAAGTAGTATATGATGTTCCCGGGTCATAGTCCCAACGAGGAGTGAATTGGAAAGTCGAAAGTCGGTTTGATATTTGATGTTTGAATGAAAAAAAAAAATTGGACTTGGATTTTCAATTTAAAATAAAAAAAAATTTAAGGAAAACCTAAAAACGAAAGCTAGAATGATTTAAACCTAGAACGTAGACGGGAACGTAAAAACGCGAGTAAAAAAACTAAATTTTCAAAAATTAAACCCTACAATGATTTTTTTTAATTTTCTAATCCTAAATGACTTAATTAAAAGAAATATTAAAGAAAATCCTAAAACGGAAGTTTTAAAAGTGAAAAAACAAGAAAACGAGAACGGGGTACGAATCCCGTTCTTTAAAAAACGAACTTTTGAAATTTAAACCCTACAAAAGTAATTTTATTTTTCCTAGGTAATATATGATAAAAGAAATTTTTTTTTAAAAAAGAATTATATTTTTTTGACTTTTTAATAATTTGTTATGAATTAAAAACGATTTTAAAGAAAATAAATGTTTAAAAATAGTAAACAATTTTAGAAAAATATCAAAAAATACAGAAAAGTAGCTTGAAAGGAGTAGAATGCAAGAAAAATAAGAGCTAAAAAAAGGGCTTATAAATAAGCCAGAATAAGCAAAACAGTGGCTGATAGCTTAAGGGCTAAACAAGGGATAAAGGATTTGATTGTGCAAAACCCTCAGGTGAAAAGACCCAAGGGCGGATGGTTATTGTGTGGTGTGTTAAGGCGTTGGTGAAAGGGGGAGGTCCAGGGTTCAACCCTTGACCTCTTCCTTTTTGATAAAACTTTTTTTTTAAAAAAAACTTGCAAAACAGACAAAACTAAGCAATATTAAAAAAGATATTTTTTTTACAAAAACTCAAAATAAGCAGAGAATTAAGCAAATGAATGGGCAGTATTAACTTTTTAAGCTAAGGGCTCACTAAGCTAAACTGTTGGCTTCTATAAGCTCAAATAAGCTAATGGAAATCAACCTAAGCTAAAACAGATGCTGACCCTAACCTAATAAGTTACTTGAACAAGATAAGAACAAAGTTATTAAGCTCTTTAATCCAATAAAATCAAATAAGCTTATTGTTTAAAACTGGTGCAGGGCACAGCCTAGGGGATAAACTTGGGGCTTAAATTTTAAGCACCTAGAGGGACACCTTGGCTTAACAGCTTATGTGGACTTTAAGAGCAGCTTATGGGCTTTCTAAAAATGTAAGAAGATTAAAGTTGACACAAAAATAAGCAAAGAAAAAGTGCTGTAAAAAGGGCTGTTTGCACAAGGGCTATGCAAGTTGGTTTTTTTTTCAGTTTTAAAAGGCAAGGTGCAGGGCTTAAAATAAGTTGTAAAATGATACTCAAAATTGAAGACCAAATTAAAACAGGTGGAGATAAGCTTGAAAAGAGCTTATGCTTAAAATTTCAAAGGCTAATAACAAAGTTTACCATCTGATAAATGCATTTGAAAAGAGTAGTTTTAAAACTAAAAAAATGAACTTGACAGATTTAGAGAAAAACAAATGACACTTAAAGGAACCTTACTACTGCACTTGACACAAGAAAATGACACAAAAATAACACACAAAAGACTGTTTTAAATTCTTAATCAAATAAGCCCTATTGACACTATTTTTATGAACACAGTTTATAAAAACTTATAGATAAACCTAAAGAAATCTTAAACAAGCCTTGAAATACTATTAAAAACAGGTTAAAAATCAACTCATAGAGTGATTGTGGAAGTTCATCAATGACCCACAAAAAAAAACTTGTTGTTTTTTTTTTTTTAACAAAAGTGACCATTTTAACTCTTGACCCAAACACCCCTTTAATATTTAATCTTCAATATTTAAACTGATTTTTAAAGGTTTAAGCTGAATTTTTGAAAGACAGATGATAACAAAGGACAGTTAAGCAGGAATAAGCAAAATACAATAAAGAATAAGCACTTAGATAAGCTAACAAGTAATGGACAGAATAAGACACAAAATAGGATTTGTTTTTGACATGGACAACTTAAATAAAGCACATAAAAGCATCAAATAAAGATCAT
This sequence comes from Tanacetum coccineum, assembly GCA_026074375.1. Classification (NCBI taxonomy): domain Eukaryota; kingdom Viridiplantae; phylum Streptophyta; class Magnoliopsida; order Asterales; family Asteraceae; genus Tanacetum; species Tanacetum coccineum. Next base: position 4,251 of record BQNB010123593.1, read on the forward strand.
AAGCATATAAGAACATAGATAAGCACACATAAGATGAAAATAAGCAAAAATAAGCACTTATACAGTTAAATAAGCAAAAATGTAAAAAAAAATGGAAAATAGTGAACTTACAAGGGGTCCTAGCTTATGGCAAAGGAATGAGCTTTCTAACAGCTTATAAACACACCTATATGCTTACCATAAGCTCTAAACCAAGGCAATACCTTATGTACCTTGCTCCTTTTGATTTTTGAAAGTTTCATGATTTTTTTTTTGGATTTTTGATTTTTTTAACAGAAAACTTAAACAAGCTTTTTATAGGCTTTTAATCACTTAAAACTTATAAAAGAGCTTAATGAATAGTTTTAAAGACAAGTAAAAGTAAATAGCAAGTATTTAAAGGAAAGCTTAAAAATAAAAATAAGTAAAATGCAAGTATTTAAATGACTGAAATTTAAATGACAATGTAATTAAAAAGACAATATATTAAAATGGTACAAACTTTGGTTTACAAGTTTTTGACTCTTCACACTAAAATTCAACCCTCCAGAATGAATTACATATGCCTACTATTTATACTAAAGATAACTAGGGTTTCTTGAGGCTGTGTTTCTTCATAGAGAGGCTTCAACAGTGTTTTTGTTGTGTGAGAGGAAAGTCAAGATGATCATAGCCCTAGAATTTCCTTGGTCCCAAAGTCTTCAAATCATAGCCATTGATTATTTGTTGTTTTCCTTGAGCCAATAGCATTTTCTTGGATTGCCAGCATGTCATTGAGGTTTTATGAGGTGGGGGAGAGGGTTTTGGCAGTATGTTGCAGGGTTGAAGGGAAGAAGACAAGGGAACAGTACCTTGTGGGTTTTTGGCGGGATGCTCTGTTTATTCTTAAAAAGAGGGTTTGTTTTTTGTAGTTGGCAAGGATGTCACTTATCTATGTATTGTATTACAAAGTAAGTCCAAGTGGTGGTGAGTAAGTTTGGGGGAATGGCAGAATAAGTCCTCAATGGTTATATTTGTGTTTGCAGATAGGGTCCTTGTGCTCCACCTATAATAGCCAATGGGAGACTTGAGGATTGCCAGCATGGCTTAGTGAATGTCAGAGGTGTCAGGGGTCTTCTACAAGCAAAGGGTGTGTGCTTGATTTACCCTTCGTGTTGTTGCTATATGTGAAAGTGAAAACGAAGGAGGGAAAGTGAAAAAGATGTACAGTGTCTCGTTTGTGTTATAAAAATGGACTTTGACCAGGGGATAAGGTTTGACTTGGGCTTGGTTATTGATTTTGGGCTTTTGTTATATTTCTTTGGGCTTGGATTTTCGGTTTGGATTGGATTTGGATAATGGATTCGTAAAATTGATTAAGGCTTATGTTATTATAGCTCAAATCTTAATGGGTTGACCCGGCCCAATAAAATAGGTATGGGTTGGCCCATTAAAGATGCATATGCTTTCGGCATCAATTTCTCACGCTCTTTCCATTCTCGTGCTCGGTTTTGTCCGTTTTGCTTTATTTTTGTCCTTTTGTGATATATTCGTTACTTGCAAGACACAATTAACAAAACATACATATACAATGCATTTTTATATATTTATCGTTCATTATTGGTCATTTTAGCTTAATAATAAGAAGTAAATGATATGTGTTTAAGCACATATCAAAATCCCTCATATTACGCTATTGTCGTGTCCTCACGCATTGATATAAATATACGCTTAAAACCAAAAACTCCAATCCCCCTAAACTAATTACCATTTCTTTTTATATATTTTGTTATTTTTCACAAGTGACTATATGTTCGAATTTTATTATTTAATTATAACTTTTAGGATCACGGAACAAGAAACATTTATAAATAGTGTCCAAAAGGATAAATTCATCGTCCTTGATTTTACACCTACCCTAAACCAAGCTTAAAAACGAATTCATTGTTAAATACAAGTTAAGATGCTAACACTACTCATATTTGCAATTTGTGTAAGCCTAGACTAACTTTCCACTCCCGATGGATAAATATCAATAAATGTGTATGTGCTCATTTCAAATTTCAACCATCCAATTGACATTTTAAGAAAGTTGTAATCCTTCTAAATGTAACGTTCCACCCAAGAATTATGAATTTGAAGGCGAGATCATCCCAATTAGCGACTTTCGTCTCGGCACATCCCAACCTTGCGGCTAAGTGACCAGGCTTTTGACACCCCACAGAGACTAGTATCGGGACTCACGGACCTTCGGTTTCAAAGACTCTTAGGTTTCCCGTATATACATAGCTTATTTAGAAAAACTTAAAATACAATAGTCTTAGTTCAAAAGCATATTTAAATTTAAGAAAAAGAGATTTCCCTATATTTATTAACTCATATTTACTACACTTAATATAATTATTCATTCTTAAGGAAATCCTCGACCTTTTAGAAGGCTGTAACATCGGTTGTGAGCCAGCAAGATGCAACAAACTTTTATCAGTCTCGGATTATTATTCTTACTATGGGCTTTCTTTAGAAGGCTGTAACATCAGTTGTGAGCCAGCAAGATGCAACAAACTTTTATCAGTCTCGGATTATTATTCTTACTATGGGCTTTGTTTATAAGGTGGCAACATCGGTTGTGAGCCGGCAAGATGCAGCAAACTTTTATCAGCCCACAGTTTATAATTATTACTCATTTTTTTTTAATTGTTGATTTAAGTTTAATTTTCAAAAATAGCACGTATTATTAGTCCGGTTAGAAGCTTATGGGAGAAAAAGCCACAAATTACACACATGAGCTTGTAAGATTTCCAAATAATCCTTGTTTAGCATCCAACTCATACTTAACTCCTAACATTTTTCCGTTCTTCGCAAATTGTCGCGAAACGCTTAGTCTAAAAGTTAAGGAACAAGCTAAGAGCTCAACACGCTCGATCGAGTCAAAATTTATTCTTATTCTACCCAGCAGGAAAGTCAAAATTGTGACAAAACACTTATTTTATTTTTGAAATTTTTTAATTTTTTTGGTATATTTTCAAAAAAATTTTGGTGGTAAAAATGGGATTACGTAAAAACAACTACTGCAGGCATAATCAAATCGAAGATCCCCCATACTAAGACTAAACATTGTCCTCAATAATTTTAAGAAGGGTCTCTACGTAAATCCTAAGCCGTTTATTAATTATGACTTACAAATAAAACTTTATTCTATAAAATTTGGATATCGATTCCAAAATAAAGCTGAGGATGTGAAGCTCTTGTGATCGAAGGACAAAAACCGCGAGCACGAGAGGCTTCAAAAATCTGGGACATCCTAGACACACAAAACACCAAACACAGAAAAGGAAAAAGCGAGCCTCCTCACACAACAAAAAACACTTATTCATTACTACAATACTACTACTACTACGATGATAATAGTAGGATAAGCATGGGTTGCCACCCACGAAGCGCTTGTTTTTTTAGTCACTTAGCTTGACTAATCCCCCCATACTAGATCTTGTCCAAGGGGGATAAAAGTAGAGACATGAAACATCCAAGATTCTGATGTCCTCTTGGTAAGAGCAAGGAAAAATCTCCAACGGGCTTTCAAGAATTTTGGTGACTTTGAAAGCTTTAGTGCCCCGATGAGATAATTCCGGGAGAAGAGAGGTATGAACTCTTTTAGATGTGAGAATCTCGGGGTTGAAGACTTTTTCCTCATTTTCGGATGAAAACGAGAGTACAGCTCCTAGCCTGGGAACTTCTTTGTGGAAAGGAAGTTCATAAAGAGGAGGATTAAAATCCTCAAGAATTAAAGAAGCATTAGTGGCCTTCTTTACATTCTTATCCGGTGTTGCAAAGTTGGTGACTTCAAAGAGGTTCTCATGAATGAGTATACCTGGATTAAATACCTTGTCCTCGTTGTTGGTCGAAGGCAAAACATCAACCTCGGAAAAATCCTCATAGAAAACCGAGTCACACTTAGGAAAAAGAAGGAAATCACTTGATCTGAGTATCAAGTCATCAATCAGATTTAGAATCTTTGATTTTCTCTTCCTTGAAGTCAAATGGATCATCATAAACATTGTCATTATCGGACTCATGATCAAAAAGGTCATCATCATAATCATCCCATAATGGCGGGGATGAGTAATCAAGAGCATGTTCATCGGTGAACATCTCAGAAATGGTATCATCAAGATTGTCATCAAAAGAATTTTCATGAACCGAATCTTCGAGAATAAGAATCCATAATCCTTAATAGGATCTATGGTTTAAGCAGATACTCTAATCTAGAAGATCGAATTTAGGCATTAAAGGAAGATCATCATTTCTTGTGTGGAAATGTGATAAGAGCGAGTTTCACGGTGAACTCCTTAAGAAAATAGTTGCTAGTCTCAGAAATGTGGAGACTAGGTAAAGAAGAGGTGGTACTGTCACTTAAAGAATTATGAAAAGGAGGGAGAAGAGATGAAGGATTACAATTTCCTGGTGAAAATGAATCACTTGCGAGATAAGCTTCGAATTCTTCCCAAATTAAATCACTTTCTTCGAGGGAGATAAGTGTGGGGGAAGAAGAAGAAGACTTGGTTCTCGGGTTTCGAAATCGGAGTGGGATTGCCACTCGATTGATTATCATGATACGGAGGGAGATCTTTGGTTTTATCAAGATTTAGCAAGTTAATAACGTCTTCGGGAGTCATATCATCATTTCCCGGTGGAAACGAGTCAATAAGAGCGAGTTCATCGGCGAACTCCTCAAGAGAATAATCACTAATCATCATTTCCCTTGGGTGACTTGTTGAAAACAAATTTTCAAGATATTCCTCATTGATATCAATCATGTTGATTGATTCTTGATGAGGTTCGTTTAAATAGCTTGAAGTGTCATTTCTCATGTTCAAGATTAGTCTCTCATTACCGTCACGGAGAATCATTTCTTCTCCATAAACGTCAATCAAAGCACGAGCGGTCCGTAAGAAAGGTCTTCCCAAGATGAGGGGGACACGCGTTCGCTCCTCATAATTAACAATGACAAAATTAGCGGGGAATTGAACTTACCAACCGAAACAAAACATCTCTTGCAATTTCCTTCGGAGTGTAAATATCACGTTAGCATGTTTCAAGAGTCATTTGGTGAAATAAGCGCGGGTAATCCTAACTCTTTTTCCACACCGAGAGTGACATCAAGTTGATGCCTAGCTCTCTAGATCGAATATGGCCTTTGCAGCTTGAAGCTCATTTAAAACCACATGGAATGAGAAATTTCCAGGGCACCTAGCTTTTTCGGGAAGCTTCTTTAGGAAACCGACTGGCAATTTCACTAACGGGTGTAAATTGCAATTCAAATAAGCTTCTCCCTTGTTGGAAAGTAGACTCTTAAGCATCTTTGATATTTCGGAAAGAATTAATGCATCGGAAAGAGTGATATTGAGAATTATGTTAAAAGCATTTTCCAAAATTTGTGAATTTGAACATCATCCATTTCTTTGTTTCTCTTTTTCATTCTAGACGATAAGGATTATTCAGGTGACAGGATCCCTTTGATGAATCACAAAATTTCTTTGTTTAGATTTTTGGACTAGAGGAGGTGGGACCTTAATGGTAAACTCACCATGTTCTGGGTCTGTGAAAGTCTCCTCTACACGTTCATAATCCTCCTCCTAGAATAAATGAATAGATGAGGCAATAGAACGGAATGTCCCATCAAGAACAAGAACACTTTCGAGTGTAATGGCTTTCAATTTACCTTTCGGGTTAGTAACGGTGTTACCCGGGAGAGTTCCCGAACCCGAAGTAGAAGCGGTATTCATTTTGATAAAGTTACCCAGCATACTTTCTAGCCTTTGATTTGAAGTAGCCAAATTGGTCAACTAATTTTGCATTGAATTTATCTTGTTTTCGTTAATCCTGGATGTTAGTTAGTTTAATTCTTGCGGAAAACAACCGGAGGTTTGGGTATTAGGGCTTGATAATTTTGACCTGATCTAATTATATTAGCCAAACCCTGGAAAAAACCCTAATTTCTACCCTGATTGTTACTTTTGGTTGTTTCCCTAGATTCCGGTTTTAGTAAGGCTAAACCTGGTTGTTTTGATTTTGATTGTTTCGGTTTTGATTTTGATTCACATTAAACCCTGGTGGTCCAAGATAATTGTCCGAATGATAGCTAAGCAGATTGCGGTTACCTTGAGGTTGGTAGGAATTACCACCTTGATTATAGGCTCCCACAGCATATACGTTCTGATTTTGGCCAACGGTGGCTGGACAATCATTGTAAGAATGAGGACCACCATAAGTCTCACAACTCGGTATTACGGAATTAACTTGTTGGTTTGTTTGGAGCATTCTTTTTAAGTTCCTATTCATTTCTTCCATTTGAAGCTTAAGGGCCACTATTTCCGAATTAAAAGAAGTGATAGAACTCGATGACTCATTCCGTTGAGCGGAAGCAGCCCAATCTTGTGATGGGCGTCATATTCTCGATGAATCATATCACTCATTCGGGCGGACCTTTTCATAAAAGGTCCCGACAGCTGCATTGATAGTACCACGATGCCCTCAATGTTAGCCCGTTATAGAAGGTACTATTGTTAGTCACGGGTAACATGTTGTGAGTTAGGACATTCGAATCAATTAAAAGCTTATAAAAGTTCCTCAGCTTCGAATAATGACTCATTGGGTCTTTGACGGAAATTTAAATATCATATTCTCACGTTGGTCACATAGAGGGTGGGAAGTATTATTCCGAGAAATATTTTCTGCCATTTGGTCAAACAGAGTTGATAGAAATCTTGTCCAATGATTAAACCATTCGGCGACACGATCTTCAAAGGATAAATTGAAGAGATAGACGAAGGCGTCATCGGAGACCCCATTCACTTCGCCATCTTTGGGACATGCAAAAAATTTGCGAGATGCTTGTTGGCAATCATCACCCGAGTCCGCAAATGGACACGAATTTTGAACTTTTGAATCATGTCATTCTAAGTCCAAAAGTCGTTGATTGAATTGCAATCGAGCAATTGGTCCACCCGAACATCTTAAAGACGGATGCACAACTCCTGCCCATAGTCCGTAGGTCGGGAAACTGGTAAAACCACCTCCTCCATTATCGGCCATGTTAACTACGGAGGAATATCAATATGGGTTCTTCAAGATTAAAAGGTTCAACCAACTACCGAGGCGGCGCTTTGTTGTTGAGGACGGTTTTTGATTATGAGATTGAAACGAGTGTGCAGCCGCTCCATGCACTTAAAATATAAAAAGAAAATTTACACTAATTTTTTTGGTTTTTCAACAATTTTTCACAATCTATTTTAATAACGGACAACGAGATAAGACACTTAAACCTAATAATCAACAAGCTTCTCGGTAGCTCTTTAAAAGAATTAACTTTTAAAGGTGAGCCGTACGTCGCGAGTGACACAAAAGGCAAGTTTTTGAATCTTTGGTTTGGGAACTTATTAATGGATAATACTTCAGTTGAAAGTATTATATGTTGGTGTTCTTTTACCAACTTGATGATTTTTATTGATAATTAAGGACAATTTTTTTTATATTTTTGATTTTTCTTGATTTTTTTGGTTTTTATATATATAAATATACTAATAAAAGAAAATGAAAAATATTTTTGTATTTTTGTATTTTTATAAAGAAAATAACTCCACAAGGAAGGATCTTCAAAGCACTAATTGTCAAACTTCGAAACGACAAACGCTTTCACTCCTCCCCGGCAGCGGCGCCAAAAATTGATTACTTACTTTTGGGTATATAAATAATAAATAATAAATAATATAATATACTACTTAAATAACCCACAAAAATGATTCAAGTATCCCTTGAAAAGTTCCAAAGAAAGCAAATCAATAAAATCCGAGTAGTATATGATGTTCCCGGGTCGTAGTCCCAACGAGGAGTGAATTGGAAAGTCGAAAGTCGGTTTGATATTTGATGTTTGAATGAAAAAAGATTTGGACTTGGATTTTCTAATTAAAATAATAATTAAAAAAACAATTAAGGAAAACCTAAAAACGAAAGCTAGAATGATTTAAACCTAGAACGTAGACGGGAACGTAAAAACGCGAGTAAAAAAAACTAAAATTTCAAAAATTAAACCCTACAATGATTTTTTTAAATTTTCTAATCCTAAATGACTTAATTAAAAGAAATATTAAAGAAAATCCTAAAACGGAAGTTTTAAAAGTGAAAAAACGAAGAAAACGAGAACGGGGTACGAATCCCGTTCTTTAAAAAACGAACTTTTGAAATTTAAACCCTACAAAAGTAATTTTATTTTTCCTAGGTAATATATGATAAAAGAAAATTAAAAAAAAAGAATTATATTTTTTTGACTTTTTAATAATTTGTTATGAATTAAAAACGATTTTAAAGAAAATAAATGTTTAAAAATAGTAAACAATTTTAGAAAAATATCAAAAAATACAGAAAAGTAGCTTGAAAGGAGTAGAATGCAAGAAAAATAAGAGCTAAAAAAAGGGCTTATAAATAAGCCAGAATAAGCAAAACAGTGGCTGATAGCTTAAGGGCTAAACAAGGGATAAAGGATTTGATTGTGCAAAACCCTCAGGTGAAAAGACCCAAGGGCAGATGGTTATTGTGTGGTGTGTTAAGGCGTTGGTGAAAGGGGGAGGTCCAGGGTTCGACCCTTGGCCTCTTCCTTTTCGATAAAACTTTTTTTTTAAACTTGCAAAACAGACAAAACTAAGTAATATTAAAAAGATACTTTTTTTATAAAAACTCAAAATAAGCAGAGAATTAAGCAAATGAATGGGCAGTATTAACTTTTTAAGCTAAGGGCTCACTAAGCTAAACTGTTGGCTTCTATAAGCTCAAATAAGCTAATGGAAATCAACCTAAGCTAAAACAGATGCTGACCCTAACCTAATAAGCTACTATGAACAAAGATAAGCACAAGTACTTAAGCACATAAGCCAAAAAACTCAAATAAGCTTAATGCTAAACTGGTGCAGGGCACAGCCTAGGGGATAAACTTGGGGCTTAAATTTTAAGCACCTAGAGGGACACCTTGGCTTAACAGCTTATGTGGACTTTAAGAGCAGCTTATGGGCTTTCTAAAAATGTAAGAAGATTAAAGTTGACACAAAAATAAGCAAAGAAAAAGTGTTGTAAAAAGGGCTGTTTGCACAAGGGCTATGCAAGTTGGTTTTTTTTTCTCAGTTTTAAAAGGCAAGGTGCAGGGCTTAAAATAAGTTGTAAAATGAACTCAAAATTGAAGACCAAATTAAAACATGTGGAGAAGCTTGAAAAGAGCTATGCTCAAAATTTTCAAAGCTAATAACAAATGTTTACCATCTGAAAAATGCATTTAAAAAGAGTAATTTAAAACTAAAAAAAATAAACTTGACAGTTTTAGAGAAAAACAAATGACACTTAAAGGAACCTTACTATTGCACTTAACACAAGAAAATGACACAAAAATAACACACAAAAGAATGTTTTAAATGCTTAATCAAATATGCCCTATTGAAACTGTTTTATGAAACATCACAGTTTTATAAAACTTATAAAAAACCTCCGTAAAGAAATCTAAACACTTGAAAAACTATTAAAAACAGGTTAAAATCAACTCAAGAGTGCTTGTGGAAGTTCATCAAATGACCCACAATGTTTTTAACCCAAAGTGACCCATTTTACCCTCTTGTCCCAAACACCCCTTTAATATTTAATCTTCAATATTTAAACTGATTTTTAAAAGTAACTGACTTTTTTGAAAAGACAGATGATAACAAAGGCAGTTAAACAGGAATAGAAGCAAAATACAATAAAGAATAAGCACTTAGATAAGCTAACAAGTAATGGACAGAATAAGGCACAAAATAGGACTGTTTTGCATCACAACTTAAATAAAGCACATAAAAGCATCAAATAAAGATCATAAGCATATAAGAACATAGATAAGCACACATAAGATGAAAATAAGCAAAAATAAGGCACTTATAAAACATGAAAACAAAATGTAAAAAAATGGAAAATAGTGAACTTACAAGGGGTCCTAGCTTATGGCAAAGGAATGAGCTTTCTAATAGCTTATAAACACACCTATATGCTTACCATAAGCTCTAAACCAAGGCCATCCCTTATGTACCTTGCTCCTTTTGATTTTTGACTAATCCTATGATTTTTTTAGATTTTTGATTTTTTTAACAGAAAACTTAAACAAGCTTTTTATAGGCTTTTAATCACTTAAAAACTTATAAAAGTGTAAATTTATTCTTTTCATTTGCACTCTCTCTCCAACATACATCGTCTTCTTCATTTAAGTTATTGTATCAAAAAAATGCTTACTTTCATTTAAGTTATTGTATCAAAAAAATTCTTACCAGGGGTGGATCTGGTTCTTGTGGAATCGAAACCACATGGATGAGTGACTGAGACCACATGTGTGCACGCTTCAAGAACATATATGCAAGGCTTCGAAAACATATATGCACGGCTTCGAGAACATTTGTGCACCATCTAAAAAGCATAAGTGCATCCATTAATGATCTTGATCACACATTGTGATTCTTATGATTCCCTAAAAAAAGAAGCAATTGTTACATTTTTATCATAAAAAACTAACAAACACATATTCATAGTTTAAAACATATATGCATACATATTTTTTTTAATTTTGAATCAACTTAAAAAACACATGTGTACACTATTTAATTGATTTTATACCAACTATAAAACACATAATTAGGACAATTAATAGTACTAACAAAAAAAGCATATATACGAATTACTTTTCATATTCAATCTAACCATATATACCCACGTTTTACCTAACATCAAAATTGAGAAAAACAAATATAATCATGGGAGTAAATCAAAATAGTGATGATTTAAAAGTGGCAATTTTTTTTGTTGCAATTTAAAACTAGTACACACAATATCACAAAAACAATTAATAAGTCACTGTGTACCTAAACAAATAAATAAGCAAACAATTTTTCATACCAAATCAAGCAAGCACATCCTGTCAATTTAAGAGCCACGTTGATATCACAAATCAAGATTCATTTTTCCCAAATATAAGTGGAATCTTCTTATTCTTTCAGATCTCATTTTTATTCATAGTACTATTTTATACTGTTAATATTTTTTCCATTTCAGTTTGCTTATTTGTTAGAAACGTTTATAGGATCAAATGAAAACATAAACATCATATTTTAATCCTTTAAAACGTATACATTTAATATAAAAGGGAAAAACGAATCTCAAACAAAAAACATACAATATTAGAAGGTAGTGTTGGATAAAAGATTTAAGCGAACCTTTAATATGTGATTAAATGTACAGATCCGTACTCTTTATGTTCCATAAAACCGGTTGGCAACAGGATCAGATGGTTTCGTTGTTGGTTGCTCAGATTTGCGGCGGTTAGTGGCGATGATGATAAGGAGAGTGGCTAGGGTTTTGGATGAGGAAGATGGAAATAAAAACTGAAAATGATAGTGAGAAAGAGATTTGGATTTAATACCTGTTATTAAAAAAAATTAATGTGTAATGCCTCAAATACCCTTGCAGCCTTTTGTTTAATTGAAAATTAAACCCTCATCTTTTGTTTAGTTGTAAAAATGACATTATGCATTGATATCATGTACATCATGCATTATTAGGAGTAAAAAAGTTGGTTCTGTAGGTTCTGTACAAAAAAGTGGTTCTGCAAAGAAAATCCCACTATATATATATATATATATATATATATATATATATCACCTTTTTACAGGGAATTTTTTTTGCTTTATCTTATTATGCAACGTAACTTGCATCTCTAAAGTAAACGAGCTCATAAAACCTCTACCAATGCCATCTATATCTATGTTTATATCATGTAAACATCCTAATATGTCAAGTCTATATCTTAATATCATTTTTACTAAGTACATTATCCATTTAATGTACTTTTCAAAACGTTATTTCAAAACAAGCATTAAACGTTAACGTTTATATCAAAACCCTAATTATATGTAATGTATACATATAAAATGAATGTACAAGCCTTTAAAGCATGTGTACAAGTATCAATACACAACATTTGAATATCTTTTCCCTCCTAAATCAAGTTACAACTTTCTAAAGCTCAATGTACAAGTCAATAATGCAAGAAAGTCAAATTAGGTCATTTTACCTCCTAAATCACTTTGGTTTCTTACCACCACTTTAGTACAAGGTACAAGCACTTAATGCATGACTTTTAAACCTTAAACCTAAACCCTAATTCATCCTAAACCCTAATCTAAAACCCTAAACCCTAAAAACGAAACCCTAAACCCTAATTTCACTTTCAACCAAAAACTAAACCCTAAACCTAAAACTAAGCCCTAAACCTTAATCCTAAGCCCTAATCTTAATCCTAACACTAATCCTAAACCTTAATCTATCCTAAACCCTAACCCTAACTCAATCTAAAAGTCCAAAACCCTAAACTGAACCCTAAACCAACTCGATACCCATTTTCACCCATTTTTACCTATTTTTAAACCAAGCACCCATCCAAGCACCTCCATGACCTCACCCTTATGTCACCAAGCAGCCTAGCAAGCACCTCCATCACCTCCTTGCTAATATACTTGGCCACCAAGGTGGTTTGTCACCTCCTTGTCTCCATATCCTAGCCGTGGCCTCCAAACCCCCCTCCACATCTCATATCTAGTTTCTAGCTTATATTACTCACCCTCCTAGCCCTCAATACTCACTACTCTAGCCCTAGATATCTTACACCAAGTAAACTTGGGCATTAAGGGTCTTTTCACCCTATAAATACACGAACCAAGTAACCCTTTCAAATCATCCCTCAAAACTCATCTCACACACTCAAATGGAGTTCTAACTATTCCCTAGTAGTAATATAAGATCTAGAGAAGTCCCTAAGCTCAGAATAGAAGCCAAAAAGCAAGAAAAACGAAGTCTTGAAGCCATTCCTAGGCGTATGAGTCATAAAAACCTATTTCAACCCATTTTAGCTCAAGTAAGCCTAAGATCTTGTTCCATAAGCTTATATTATGTATTATAATGTTCATAATACTCTTAAGATCATATATGAACTCTTGTTTGAAGCTTTGAATCCTCAAACCCATGTGTTTTTGATTAAAACCCTAAAAACGACCCGTTTTGATTTTTTAGCTAACGAATCCTTTTCTAAACTTTTGTTATGTTAGAACATCTTATTTTTTTCTTATTCTAATAAGTTATAACCTGCAAATATCATTTGGAATCCTAAAATAAGCTTGCATGGCTTTTTGGACTTGTTTTGCAAATATTTCCATACATAGGGGTATATATCGTAACTTTTTGAAATTTATAACTAAAGGGGCTGAAAATGTCATTATTCTAAAGTTATAACTATAAGGACCTATTTTGCCAAGTTTCAAAGTTAAAGGTTTAAGTTATATATACTTTATATATAAAGGACTAAAGTCGTAAAAGTTTATAAACCAAGGGTATATATTGCCAATTTTGCAAACTTAAAAATATAAAATATAATATTTTTATATAAATTATAAAAATATATATTAATATTATGAAACTCGATTTTATTAAAACCCGACACATTTATCGTTATTAATCATAAATCGACGCATTATTTCGTTATATATTTAACGTAATTTATCATCAACTAACTTTTGAAGAAACTTAAAAATCTTATCGTATCAAGTTAATAGGGAATTTCATATGAAGGGTTTCATTTGAGTTTTCATTTTGACGAGTTTGCTGGGTTTACGATTTAAAGTGCCTTGACTCCTCAAACGATACTACGTGGCCTCTGGATTATGATAGCCCGAACAGCGATACAATATTTCCATAATTTAATAAATCAAAGATATACGTTAAACTTTATGAAGTTTTAAAACAAAAACTATCACACTAAGACTTGACATATCATCCTAGGTTGCGTGACGAAGCCGTTACTTTCACTTGATATACTTTTGCCATCAATCAGATTTCCCTATACTGTTAAGGTGAGTTCATAGCCTCACTTTTAAATCTTCTATTTCATAACCCGTGAGGGGGATACATGCTATAAACTATGAAAACAAGTGTTTTCTAAATGTATGCTATCCTAATATATTATTGCATCTATTGTCTAAGTCCCTTTATGCCAAAAGACCCCTACTATCATGGACCATTAATCACTTGTGAGTGAACGTGAATATTGTGAATAGGCCTATTGGGATTGACGAATCCCGTTTGTGTTATCCGGATAGGTAACCAAACGCACTATATTTGAAACTCATAGGTATATGGAAATTACCTACATGGGGCCATTATCTTTATATATATCATTATTGATATATACACTAGTCAGTTTGAGTGCCATGAGCTTAGATGCAATAATACTGTTTTCCATAATAATTGTACTCATTGCAATTATTACACTTATGGGTGTATAACAACGTAACCCACTCTTATGATGACTTGTATTCACACTATTTATTATAAACCTATGAATTTCACTCAACCATTGTGTTGACCTTTTTAGCATGTTTATCTCAGGTAACTAAACATCTTATGGCACGGAGTGGCACAGACTTGAAGATGGCTAAACTGTTATCATTCAAACTTTATGTTTTCATGTAGATTTTGGGACCTCTGTTTGTAAAAACTCTGATGAAATAATGAATGATAACTTATCTTTTAAAAACGTCTCTTTCGAGTCGTTTTCTATGATTATGACTGTTGTACTATGAAATAATACCCCAGATTAGCTTCCGCTGCTATATGTCAAAAATGGAGGTGTTATACACATCCCAACAGCTCCCACTTGGGAGTTGGAGTAGCATACTACATTTATACCAACAATGAAAACGTCTAGCAACACTCCATTGTCATAAACTAGAAATACTTGAGATGTTGTTTCAAGAAAAACTCTCAGCATAATGGTTATGTATTACTTGCTATCATCATCCCTTTGTTACATATATCGTTAAAACATGGATATGGATCCGAACTCATTCCATATAGTCTAACTATTTAGTTTCTTGTTATAGAAGTTAATTCAGATCTACCAAACGTAATCAAGAATCTATTGAATTTACACTTTGGGTGCGACCACACAATCATCTGATTAATTCTAGAGAGGGCCCAATGGTATCTTTCTGCAATTAGACAATTAGAGGAACAAATTCTTTATTGACTACAAGTGTTGTGGATGCTGCTTCACATCACTTTCAAGAATATCCTTTATAACTACTTTTTTTCGGATAGCGTTTGACTTATAATTAAAAAGTGATATCCACACATACAGAACTTGTTTGTATCTCAAGTCTAATGATGACTTATTTTAACTTTATGAAATAATACCCCAGATTAGCTTCCGCTGCTATATGTCAAAAATGGAGGTGTTATACACATCCCAACAGCTCCCACTTGGGAGTTGGAGTAGCATACTACATTTATACCAACAATGAAAACGTCTAGCAACACTCCATTGTCATAAACTAGAAATACTTGAGATGTTGTTTCAAGAAAAACTCTCAGCATAATGGTTATGTATTACTTGCTATCATTATCCCTTTGTTACATATATCGTTAAAACATGGATATGGATCCGAACTCATTCCATATAGTCTAACTATTTAGTTTCTTGTTATAGAAGTTAATTCAGATCTACCAAACGTAATCAAGAATCATCTTGAATTTACACTTTGGGTGCGGCCACACAATCATCTGATTAATTCTGGAGAGGGCCCAATGGTATCTTTCTGCAATTAGACAATTGGAGGAACAAATTCTTTATTGACTACAAGTGTTGTAGCCTTTATAACTACCTTTTTCAGGATAACGTTTGACTTATAATTAAAAAGTGATATCCACACATACAGAACTTGTTTGTGTCTCAAGTCTAAGGATGACTTATTAAC
>BQNB010123594.1:0-20070 GCA_026074375.1 Tanacetum coccineum
ATAATTAATTAAGTGACCGAGACCTAATATAATGAACGAACTTCCATTGTTCGACTCAATATTTTGAGGCTAACACATACATCAACATCTTTCGACGTCTCATGTTTTCTTCAACAACAAATTTAAAGATGCACCCGACGTAAATCACTAAAAGTATGAACAAACAAACTTTAATTTGTTGAATGATCAAAGAAATTTTTTTATTTTTCCAAACCTTACATTTTTTTATAAAATGGGACAAACATTTTTAAAAAACATATACAAAACATTTTTGTATTTATAAGAAATGTTTTTGATTCAAAATAAACATTTTGAATTCAATTTTTCTACCCAAAAACAGCTAGAAAGTTTCAGAAAAACCTTCCCCATAAAAAGACAAAAAAAGGAGAGTTTGAAAAATGGGCGGCCCCCTTAATTAATTAAGCGGACCGGCCATAATTAAGGGGACCACCCTTCTATAATTAAAGGGACCGCCCAAATAAAAAATTATTGTTTTTTCCTATAAATAGTGGACTATTTCCACAAATTTTCTCACCTATTTGCACATAGTTTTCCTCAGATCTAAACTCTTCTTTCAAACCTTTTTCTTTGATCACTTAACTTGTTATAAGTTCGTTTAAATGTGATCCAATCATCCATCCATTTAAGTGCAAGAGAAGAACTCCCACTATCATCAAGATGCGAAGTTATGTAGTTTAGTTAGTGCATTCGTGACACGTCTTACATTCACAATGTATAGATCGAGTCCATGTATTCCAAACTTGTGTGTTAGCCTCAAATAATGAGTCGAACTCAGAAGTTCTTTCATTTAGAATATTAAGCCTCGGTCATTTTAATATGTAACGTTGTAATAGGCTAGAACGGGTAAACGTGCTCATTTAATGTAATCCAACCGGTCACGTGTATCGGGCGAAAGCCCAAGTAAACCCGAGCCCGGCCCGTAGAATAACTAAAGGCATGAAAGCCTTTTAGTTGGATACATATACACCTCACCAAGGAAGGTGAGGTGGTTGGTTCATTTTGTAACATTCTATTTTGCAAGTAAACTCTCTCATTTCTAGTTTCTCTCTCTAGCTTTCTCTCACTACCTCTCTCTACAATTCTTCTCATCTCCTAATCTTTATTTCTTGTTCTTAATTATGAAGTGAAGTGATTTCTTGGTTCCTACGATTGGTATCAGTCGCCTCGGGTGGATTGTGTTTGTGTACAAATTTTTTTTGTGGTTTATAAGCTTCTTTAAGCTTATTTCGTGGCTTATTCATAGTATAAGCTCATGAATTCGAAGATTGGTTAAGTTTTTGGAAGAAAATCGTGTACTTTTGTGCTTATTGTTCTTCCTAGATCACGTGTTAGCAAATTCGTGGCTAGAAATTTCACCTTTCTTAGTTTTATTTTTGATTTTCTAAGTTGTGTTTTGACTAAAAGGTTGTTGTTTGATCCGAAAAGCTTGTACTTTCTTGTTTAGAATACTTGTAATAGCTTATTTAGGTTAGTGGTTAGCTTATTTCATAAGCAAGTTGGAAGATTTGGGATTATTCACAAATTTGAAGTTTTTTTCTTCGTTGTGTTTTGTCAAAAAACAAACAAGTACCGTACTTGAAAAGACCCCTGAAAATGACTTGTACTTGTTGCGTTTTATGTACTTCAGCAGGTTGCGTTTGGTGAAGATACTCTTGAGTTTTGTCTAGAAAAACTTGCGTTTTGTCTAGAAAAACTTGCGTTTTGATCTTGCGGTTTGCCTAGAAGAATCATTGCGTTTTATTGAAACTTGCGTTTTGCTCTTGCGGTTTGTCTAGAAAACTTGCGTTTTGTGGAAAAATCTTGCGGTTTGTCAAAATTCAAAGATTGCGATTTGTCTGAGTTTCTTCCTGCGTTTTGTCCAAGAATCAATGTTGCGGTTTGTCTAACAGTAATAGTAGAATGCGTTTTGTCAAGACATCATTGCGTTTTGTCTCATTACAAGACACTGCGTTTTGTCAGAATTGAGCAATTGCGTTTTGTCAAAATCTTTGGTCCCTTGGAATCTGAGATAAGTTTTACGTATAGACTTTTATTAGAATCAAATAAATAATCTATGACACACCTTGCTTGCGGAATAGCAAGGTGGTTGAATGATAATTGGGGTGTTATGTCCTTCAAACTTATTCTCTAACCAAAGTTATGAGAATAAGAAAACAAACTTGTTATGACTAAACTAAAGCTTCAGCTTTTAGTAGTACGAGTCAGTTTGTTTAAGAGATAAATAACCTCTTCAATGTGTATCACATTAATTGGAAGAGATAACATTTACTCTGGGAATCTCTTTCCTTTTATAGGCAAAGGGATTAGGGTTTATAAGTTTTAACCTAGCTACGTGGCAAATATTAAATGGGTGGTTGAGCTACCATTTAATACACGTTTGCTTTCTTGTACTAGGTACAGTCCTTAAAGGAAAGTTGTTATACTTCTATACCAACTTTAGAAGTAGTATTTCCTAAGGAGATTGCTTTATTCTTTTTGACATAAATCAATCTTTTTCCCGCCTTGTAAACCTTCTAGAAGTGAAACAACACGTTTCAGCTTCTGTTAAGGAGATAGACAACGTTTAGCTTGGAATTATCAGCCAAGCTGAACTGAATCTCCAACCAAGAGTCCTTCTTCAGTTTCTGTACCGCTGCATACATTGAAGTGAAGATACTTCCCAATCTTCTAAGGACATGAAGAGCTGATGCTGAAGGAACTTCAGCGACTGAAGCTGAAGGGCTTCAGTGACTCAAACTGAAAGACTTCAGTTTGAGAAACACTTAGGGGAATTTATGTTTAAATCTACTGAAAGACTGAAGGGCTCAAGAACTGAACCCAACAATCTCCTCCTATTTGAATATACAAATAGCCTAAGTTAAAATCAATTGTAAGTGAGCAAAATAGCTTCTTCTTACATAATTGATATGAATTGAACAACATAAAGTGATAACCTTTCATTCTAACTTTCATTACAATACAGTACAAAAAATAAAGTTATTACAAAAGATTTCATTCTACTGCCTTAGCTGTTCAATGACCCCCTTCTTTATGCTGAACTAGATGACTTGTGTTTCTTTGTTGACCTGGAATGATCTCTTAAGTCGCTGGTTCTTTTTCTTTTCTTGTTAGCTAAGTCAATTAGCTCATTCAGAGGATCTTGTTCTTTGAGGGGTTGGTTCAAGTCAATCTTGAGTTCTTGTTCAGTTTGAGCCAGCTTATCCACTCTTGTCTTTACCAGATCATAAATGGTTTTCCATCCTTTTTCACTTTTGTCTGGACAAGCTTGTAGTACTTCTCTCTATTCTGCCGAATGTAGATCACTGACTTTGAGATTGGAAACGACTTCATCAGACCCATCTTCCCTATATATTTTCAGTGTGATAGGGCCTTTCTTTGTGAGAACTTCATAGTTTGTGATATTAGGGGTTTTCTTTCTTCTTAGTATCTTGTCACAGTATTTATCAAAGAGTAGCTTCTTGGTGTAATACTGTGTCACAACATCTTTGCCCGAAAGATCAATTAGTTCATCTTTTAGGTTAGTACCAACAAATTTGGTGTTCTTCTCCCCCTCAGCAGGTAAAGCAGCTGCTTGGCCTGCTGAAGGAACATGCATGCTTGTAGCTCCTG
Source organism: Tanacetum coccineum (assembly GCA_026074375.1). NCBI lineage: Eukaryota > Viridiplantae > Streptophyta > Magnoliopsida > Asterales > Asteraceae > Tanacetum > Tanacetum coccineum. The sequence goes on from BQNB010123594.1 coordinate 3,631, forward strand.
ATGCATTGTCCACCATGGTGGAAAACCTGTTCAAGGTATTAGTCACCTTGTGTAAAAGACTTGGAAGAGAATCCAAAGTCTGAAGCTTTTATTGAATGGAAGAAACTTGACTTGGCAAATTAAGAAACTCTGCTGGAAGCTTCCATTGAATGTTCTTCAGTTCAACTACCTGGGATGGAAGACTGGAGATAGTGGAAGTAAAAGTTTCCAGTTTTGTTGGTATCTCTAAGAGATCCCCATGCAGCTCTATTTCTATGTCTCTAACATGCTGCTTTAACTCTTTAATCTCTCCAGATATTTCAGTGATCTTTGAGGGGAGCTCTTTCAGTGCAGTTGGTAAGCAGCTAGCAAAGTCATGTGAGGCTAAGAGTTTGGATAGTTCAGGTTTTAAAGAAGTTACGAGAAGTTCAGTCAGCTGGTTAATGTCTGGATATGAAGGCTTGGCTTTCACTGAGGCAACTTCAGCTTTAGCTTTTGCTTTTGCTTGCTCCAACTCTTCCTTCTAAGACTGAAGTAAGTGAACCTGATCCATTAACTCTTGAATTTGAGCTGATTTTAGAGACATGGGAGGTGGGACTGAAGTATCTTCAGTGTCTTTATCTTTTTCAGCATCCTCTTCCTCTTCACTCTCATCTAAAACAATGATTGGCTCATCTATTAGGGAGTCAGGAGTGAAGAAGGCAGATCTTGTATCTTTCAAGATATTTGACAAATCCTCCAGCTTCACTTTTTATGAGATGTCATCAGCTCTTGATTCCTTATTTGCACCTGAAGTGGTGTGGCCAGTTTTTAACCCATCTCCAACAGATTTGGTTTTATCAACAAGAATACTTGGATTAGACCCTGCAAGTATGTAAGCAAATGAGTAGTTTTTTGTTCCTTCATCCATACCCTGTTGATAAGATATGGAATCCTTAGGAGCAGATATTTCAGGATTAGCTTCAGCTATGAAATTTGCTAAAGCATCATGTCCTGATGCAGACTCAAAGTGAAAAATAAAAGAAGCTGATTAAACAGGTTCAATTATAGTAAATGCAAACATACCACTACTGAGCTGAGGGTGGGCTCCTTCTTCACTATTGGCCCCTAAAGATGTTGGGCCACCAGATGCTTGTTGTGCCTCTTTATGCATTTCATCAACCACTGGTATGGGAGGTAAAGGATGGCTTGGGCTTATGTCCATGGCCGAACTGGACTTAGTTTCCTTCTTTGAATGGCCAGATTGGGATTTAGATGCCTTAGTGGTGGACTCATATGTGTGTTTTAAAGATTGTTTTCTTTTAAGTCTACTTCTAGCTCTAGGTTTTTTGCCTTGGGGAACCTCTTCAGTCGGAGAAGAGTATTTAGGAGCTTTGGAGTCCACAGGTACATCTAGATTGCAGATGGCCTTCATGTGGTCAATGAAGGGAGGTTCTTCAGGTTGGTTTGGCTTCAGTCTTCAGTTGTGAACACTGAAGACCTGAGTGAGGGTTTATTGTGAGCTCTTCTTTATCATATTTAGGTGCCATATGTTCAGGTAGAAGAGATATAAACCTAGGGTAGGGGATAATCTTTTCCATAGTCTTCTTGTTCAGCTTGTGAATGAGATCCTCCCAAATTATCTTGGCATAATCTACTTGGACACCATTTGCCAAACAATACAAGATGGTGGCATCCTTATTAGATATTTGATCTAGGCCACCTGTTTTCCCACCTAAGCACTGAATGATCTGACCCATCAGCAACCTCCACCTAGGAGGAAGACAACTCTTTTTGAGAGTTCCTTTTGCCTCAATCTCCCCATTGTACCCTATCGTTGCAAACCATGGTCTTACAGTTGTTATGGAGGGTGAAGAAACATGATGTGGTTATTCTAACTATTGGACTTCCTCTTTTAATATATATTTTAAAGTTCAACAACTTCCTTGGGAAGGAAATTATTTTGATAGAAATAATATTACTTTTGAAAATCACATTTGTTTTTGAAACTGACCTTTAGATTGATATTTTGAAAAAGCTGGACTAGGTTCAGGTTTGGTGTTTATGTCATGATGAACTGATTATTGTAATCTTCATCATCATCAGTCTTTCAGCGAAGGCGACAAAACCACAAGTGCTCATACAAATCCATGAATGAGACATATGTAATTGCTCAGTTACTTCACTCGAGATATAGCTGAAGATTTAGATAAAATTATTTTGCTTAAACTGAACTGAAGAGAATAAACTAGTGAGTTCTCTGAGAGTTCCTTTTGCTAAAACCTCTTCCCCATACCCAATCGTTGGAATTGATCTCGATGTTTAACAACGGGATGTGATAAAAGGTAGGTTGGTTATACATCATGGATTAAAGTCAGCAATAAACATGGGTAGAGAAGAGTAGAAGATGTATCGTTTGATCAACAGTTCACTTCATGTACAATAGTTTAGTGTATTAGTTTAAATTGTAATATTCAAGTCATTCAATTTAGATACTTGAAAAGTCATAATTTGCATATACATTTGATTAATTTATTACCCTGAGTATATGATTCAATATAGAAATGAGAAGCTTATTTTTGTATCGTATACCATGACATTATTTCATATAAAATCTGAGTTAATGTGGGCATTTTTTTGAAACGATATATACTTGCTATTCCACCATTTGATAACATTGTAAAAACGTAAAAAAATTCTGGTGGTGGTGGGTTTTATCCTTTGCATATGGAGATGGAGTCAAGTGTATAGAACTTTTACACACTTGTCAACAATTTGTTGAAACAACAAATATATAAGTTTAATCATTAGAATAATGAATTATCTCATGTATAACGGGAAAATATATTAACGGGGAATAGATCTTCTTATTGCAAATATCAAAATACATTTTGAAGAAAGGGCAATTACAATTTATTGCAAATAAAGACAAAAAAATGTCTTACGGACCAATGGTGCAAATGAAAAACGATAAAAAAAACCCAACAGTAAAGCACCAGTTGATATTTTTGAGTCAGGGATCAATGGTGAAAAACAAAAAAAAATTATAATTACTAAAATGTCCATCGTTGAAAAGTCAAACAAAAACCAGTTACGTATAACGGGGCTCGAGGGACCAAACGGGTAACAAAAATCGACTTTAAGGATTAACGACATCGACCCCCGTTATCTAGGGACTGAATCCGTAATCTGACCTAAGTTCAGGGACCAACGGTGTAATTTACCATTTTTAAAATGAGAAGAAAAACTATAATAAAAAAATAAAAAAGAATTATAGCCACACATGTTAAATAGAAATGATATTTTTAAGAGGAGATGTATCTACTTTTACACATGCATTTGAAATATGTGATTGTTGTTTTTTCTCACCCGTCTTATTTTTTTTCTTCTCATTTGATTCTTATATTGTTTTTATGTTCAAACTCAATCATTTGTTAATCGCTTCAAAATGGCTGATATATCTTTATTTGAATTGCAATTCTAGAAACTTTAACCACCATAGTGGTTATGCATTATTGGCTGACTTCACAATATTTAGACGATTTAAGTCTTTGTTTTGACGAAGTAGTCGTTTCAAGTCCGTTTACATCTCTTAGAGAATATATTAATAAGCTCAAGCCCTTAATGAACCTTAAGCTCATAAATCGGGCTTCGACTTACTAATATATTCTCTAATAGCATCAAGTATACAACTAATATATCACAAACTTAATAGCATCTATACAACTAAAACTTTTGACAATTGAAACAAAGTCGTTAACATGATTTATCTTCTTTAAAAGAAATGCTAGGATCACAAAACTTTTACAAAAACTTTTTCATATATAATATTTGAATGCAAGTTCATTATCTCTCATCTTTTTAAAGGTGAGTAAGAGCATCTCCAATGCAAATAGCTTTTGATAGTTTTTTGCATTTAATGCTTTAAATGCAAAGTATCTTCAATGACTATGGCTTTTACAAATGATTTGTTGCTTAACAAGTCATTATAAAAAACTTTTTAAAAAATTACGAATGCAATAAGAAAAACACACTTAAAAAACTTTTTAAAATTATAAAAAATCATTGCTTGTTTTTTCAATTAGAGATGCTGTAAGTGTGTGGGTGCAGGGGTGGGATCACATTTTATGATTGAAAAATAAATACATGGGGACGCTAATTATAAAATTGTTATTGGTTACACGTAACAACATTTCATTGGATAATTATTTGATGGTGTTATTAATGCATTCAGACGGTCCAGGCTGGATTAAGGCAAGCATATGAGTGTATTGCATCTGCTCCTATGTAAGTTGTTTCTGAGTTCGTGTGTGTAGTTACTTCAATAGTTTCGTTAGTTTGTTTAAAAAAAATATAATAAAAAAAATAATAAAAACATATGTACTCTTAGATAGTTTTATATATTAGTTTCTTTTGACAAATAGCATTTCACATCATTAGATTTAGATACATCCTTGTAATAGTATAGTGTTGTAAAGATATAGTGTTGTATAACTTTGGTGTTAGTGCTTGCACTGCACGACAAATGGTTTTCAGCTCACCATGGCTAACAGCCAAGAAAGAGTCTGGCTCACCATTGCAAACGGCTTTGGTGTGTAACTCAAATCCGTTGATAGCTGTAAGGGTTTGCTAAAAATCCTATGGCCTTCACTCACCATGTTCTTGTAACAAAGAGTGGCTAGTCCAAGAGGGTACGGCTCTTGGTAAAGACTTTCTCAAATCCGTTGATGGTTGCCAGGTTACCAAAAACTGGATGGTATTCATTTTCCATGTTCCTGTTGGGATGAAAAATGGCTAGTCCAAGAGGGTACGGCTCTTGGTAAAGACTTTCTCAAATCCGTTGATAGTTGACAATTTACTAAAAATTGTATGGTTATCGACTCACCATATTACTCTGTGTATGAAGAGTTGGCTAGTCCTGAGCAAACGGCTACAGGTAAAGACATGTCAAATCCGTTGTATGGCTGTGACGGTTTGCCAAAAACTGTTAGGGTATTCCAATTCACCCTTGATTCACGTTCTGAGAAATTGGACTGGTTTTTGTTACACCAGGGTGTTTGTTTTCACCAAAGTATCAACTAGCCCAAGAGTGAGTAGCTACTTGGTAAAGGCTTATCAAATCTACTTATGTTGCTGCAAAGACTGGAAGCTGCTGTTCTTTGATGTTGCTACCTCATTTGATTCTGCTGTTCATCGAGTTCATGCTGTTTCATTTGATGCTGCTGTTTTGGATGTTGCTTCTACGGTTTCTGCTGCTTGTATTGTTGCTGCTGGTTACATTGTATCTGCTGGTATTTGTGATGCTGCTGGTTCGTTTGTTCTTGCTGTCTTCATCTATATTTGCTGATTACTTTGTTTCTGCTGCTACTCAATCCTCTTGCTTCGAGAAGATCTATCTAGAAACTTGGAATTAACGGAGTCAAAACCAAGTTTAGGGGAGGATTGTTGGGAATTATTGAAAACGACTAAGTGTCGTTTCTGCTGTTAGAGATGTTCGTTTCTGCTGATGGCATTAAGTGGTTTCTGCTGGCAGTTCAAGTAGTGTTTCTGCTGATTATGTTCCTGCTGGTCATGTTCTCATTTCTGCTGACAGATATAGAATCTGCTGATCTTATTTATAGACGTGATTATTGTATGCAGGAATTATAGTTATATTCTAGAGTTATCTCATGAAGATAGGAATGAGATATATTAGGAAGAGATTGATGTATATCTCTTACGCGTTTTTAGTTATCTTGTTTAGCAATTTAGGGTTTCTTCTCTATAAAAGAAACCTTTAGCATTAGGGTTTTGTACTGATTAGGCATTACACAAACAGTTTATTATCAATAGAGAGATCCATAGAGGATCATTATTTATATTTGTTCTTCTTTATACTGCATTGTTTAGTTTCCGCCTAAACAATTGTTAGAGTCTCTCACGTATATACTTGTGATTACATAAGTACTATACAACCACAAAGGCTAGAAGATCTATCTAGTTCTAGATCCTAACATTTACCTATACGAGTTCTTCACCAATTTTACATTTCTTGCATAACTAGGAGAAGATTAATTTAGTTAAAACCACCTCTCTCAAACATTTAATTTACTTGCTTTCTAAAAAACATAAAAACCCAAAAACAAACCTTTAGACCTTAGTAACGTACTTTCCGAGCCTACCTCACTATTCCCTTAGAGTAGTGTTGCAAAAATCGGCCTAGGCGGCCAATAATTGTGGCCTAGGCGCTAGGCACTAGGCAGGGATTAACCGCCTTGATTTTCACTAATCGACCTTATTAATCGATTTGGTCAAAAATCGGTCATCATACCAATTAATCGGATAAAAATCGGCCAAATCGGTCATAAATCGACGAAATCAGACAAACATCGGCTAAATCGGCCAACTTGGTTACGGATAGAAATAGGACAAATCTGGGATAAATTAGCCAAGTCGAACAAAAATAGGCTAAATCGGATATATTTTCAAAAAGTTAATAATTTTATATATAAAAAGACCAATCCGATTAATCTTCGCCTAAATGATTAATCGCTAGGCGGTACCCGGCCGCCTAGCTAGCGCCTAGCGATTTTCGCAACCTTGCCTTAGAGAACGATCAACCCTCCCGGCCCCCCCCCCCCCCCCCCCCGAGCTTGCTATACTACACTACAAACGGTTAGGTTACTATATAGGAGTTTTGTAAAAACATCGGTTTGCAACCTGCCGCATCAGTATTCGTTTGTTATATGTTCTGTCACCACGGCGGATTCCACAGCAATTTTAGATTTTGTACAGATTACATATTTATTGGTTATGTTCTTCGAATTGTTCAAATGTAGCTAATAACTTTTTTCAATGTAGCTTTACAATTGTTTTTAAAGTAAAGAGTTCAATTTGTATTAGATGATAGATTATGTTAGTTAGCCCAAGCTCGTTTGTGGGTTTAAGGTCCGTTAGGATTTCATTTATGACTTATATGATCTTTATAAATTGTGGTTGAATAATATCATAATCTACGGGCTTGGGCTAACTAACATAATCTATCATTTAATACTCTCGCCGTCCTTAAATAAATGTCCACTATTGACTTTCGAGATCATTCTTCTTCAACTTTGACCTTAAATTATTTTGTTTGTGTTATATAATAATGGATGAAAATCATATCAATGAAAATACATTTAAAACTCAATCCATTCATATATTTTGTATCAAGTATTAATTTTTTTTGAAAAGCAATTTTATTACCAGCCACAAAAGAAACGAAACAACTACAACTCACAAGAACAACCCTCACGAAGCACAAAGCAACAACAAGCAAAACTGAACCTCTTATATAACACAATCAAAATAATTTAATGTTAAATTTGAAGAAGAATGACTTTGAAAGTCAATAATAGACATTTATTTAAAGACGGATGGAGTAATTTATTATGCCTATAATGTAGTAGTTGTTTAATATAGTAAGTAGTGTTTTATATTTAGCACAACAAAGCTGATCTTAAAAAAAAAATCTTACAACATATCCAACAATACCGTATACATCGCTTCGCGAGCGGAAATCCCCGTTAACAAACAATAAGCAAAAGAAGTTGATTATCGTTTAATCCAGCATGACTCGTGTTATAAATTACTTATATAATAAAAGAAACGGGCTTTCCTACATCGTTATAAAAAAACAAAATAAAAACATATCACACTCTGATTGAAAATACGATTAGTCAGTCGTTACAAATTTACAATCTGAATATCATAATCAAACAAAGACAGGCCAACAATTTGGGCTCAGAAATTTGGGATATTTTAACTACTCAAAATAAGAAATATTTCAATAGTTCTTAATTTCTTATGAGCCCACAAAAAGTTTGAGTCCAGCTCTTCTTGCAAATCTTCATTCCATATAGTCAACTAGTCACGACACAATCTTTATTTATCAAGTGATCCCTCCTAGACATTTGATTAAATTCGATTTTACCAGATCGTTGACATTATCAAGGATTTTTAGACACCCTTCAATAACCAGTTCCTTAAGCTATTTGTTATATTAGATATCGAGTATGTTTTGCAAAAAGGCTGGCGGCGCACTTGTTTGCAATCTACCACTATGTAAATGATAATAAGTTATTATGTAAAAAAATATAAATGAACGGTTAGAAACATTTTAGGGTGTGTTTAGTTTGTTAGAAGGTTTGAAATAAGATTTAGATTTGATAGAAAATGATGAAAGAGAAAACAATGATAGATTTATAATATTTTTTGTTTTGTATAAAAGATTGAATTTGATTTAGTTTAAAATATTATTTTAAAATTAAAAAATTAATTATATATAGAGAAAAAATGTGAGACCTATCAAAACCAATAAAAGTCACCCTCTTAACCGTCTTTTATAAAAACCCTTATCTATGGATTCAAGTGGGACCCACGATCCTTATTCCCTCAAATCAAACATTTACAATGATTTTAATTCCATTACTTTTGGTTAAAAGTATCAAACCAAACGCCTCCTTAAATTTTATTCAAGAGTTATTGAAAGCTTAAAAAAAAACTATAATGTTCATGAAAAAATGAAGTAATGATATCTTCTTGGCTCCTTTCATCCATCATATATACGCATCAAAATATATTTTCATATAACCATCTTTTCTTCGTGTAAGATAGTGACAAAGAGATTTTGATAGATCTTTTTTCGCACAAGTTCTTATTTGATAGTAGCATTATCATAAATAATGTCAGATTTTTTTATGATTTGTAATATCACTTATTATTTTTGTAAAAATTTGATTTTTTTTTCATTTCTTTTAACAATTCTGTGTGTTACCATTACTAAATTTCTCCATCAATTTTATTTCTCTAGATTTGTTTTCTCTACTTCATTTCATTTCTTTTAATTTCTCCCTACCAAACACACCCTAAGGTGTGTTTAGTTTGTTTGAAGGTTTGGAATAAGATTTAGATTTGATAGAAAAGGATGAAAGAGAAAACAATGATATATTTATACTATCTCCGTCCTAAAATTATTGTTCAGTTTTGACTTTCTAAGTCTTTCTTTGTCAACTTTGACCTTAAATAATTTTGTTTATGTTATATAATACTTGATAAAATTTATATCAATGAAAAATACATCTAAAATTCAATCCATTAATATATTATGCATCAAATATTAAATAGCACAAACAAAAATATTTAAGGTCAAAGTTGAGAAAGAAAGACTTAGAAAGTCAAAAGTAGACAATAATTTTAGGACGGAGGTAGTAATATTTTTTGTTTTGTATAAAAGATTGAATTTGATTTAGTTTAAAATATTATTTTAAAATTAAAAAATTAATTATAAATAGAGACAAAATGTGAGACCTACCAAAACCAATAAAAGTCACCTTCTTAGCCGTCTTTCATAAAAATCCTTATCTATGGATTCAAGTGGGACCCACAAGCCTTATTCCCTCAAACCAAACATTTACAATGATTTTAATTCCATTACTTTTGGTTAAAAGTATCAAACCAAACGCCTCCTTAAATTTTATTCAAGAGTTATTGAAAGCTTAAAAAAAACTATAATGTTCATGAAAAAATGAAGTAATGATATCTTCTTGGCTCCTTTCATCCATCATATATACGCATCAATGTATGTATTAAGATCGAAATTAAACAAAATAAAAAATGAACGACCTCATTGTCGAAACAACCAAACAAAGAGATTGAAAACACATCGGAGATAACAAATATCCAATCCCAACAAAGAGTCCATTGCTACAAGACATTGTTAAATGATGAAAACCACCATATGTTAAACTTTATAAATGATAGACCATTTATAAAGTACAAATATGAAGCCACAATAAACCTTAACCTTAATAGACCTAAGCTCACATTTGGTTTTGGCCCTAATATCTATCATCTAAGAAGATTCAGGAGTAAGCATATATACTATACCTGCTGATACATAGGAGTATCACCTGTCCAGTGGTTCGTGGAATAGAATTATCAATGAACGGGTAAGGCGCACAGGGTACGGTATATTGTATACTTTTGCCATCTTTAAGTAGGTCTGTTTTGTGTTAAAGTTAGATTTCAACACAAGTAATATCAAACAAATATACAAGCACATTTCTTTAGTTTCGATAAGTTGCAAGCTCATGATAATGTGGTTGGAGAAATAGTACATGGCTCATGATATAAACGAGTTGGAATTTAACCCGCGCGTTGCGGCGGGGGACGAATAAAAGAAACTTGGGGGGTCTTTTTTTTTTTTTTTTAATTTATGTAAAAAAATCGTAAACAATTAAAAGTTGAGGGTCCGTTTTGTAATTTTTTTTTACTTTGATCCAGATTTTGGGCTAAATTTTTAGGCCAGTACTGTAGCAAATTTTTGGGCCGTACTGTAGCACTGTAGCTAGCACTGTAGCAGCTATAGTGCCACATTTGTGAATTGTATATAAGAGTAATACCCTCCAAAAAAACCATTTGTACCCCCCTCATGTTTTTGATTTTTTTTTATTTTTAATTTTTTTAATTTTTATAATTTTATATATGTTATAAAACTGTGACACGGAAAAAACCAGAACGAAAAATATAAAGTTTAACAGGTCAAAAGTATGAAATTGTTAAAAATTACGAAACATATACTGATAAAAAATTGCGATGCACTGTAAAAAAAGGGGTACAAAAGGAATCTGTGTACCTTTTTGGTACTCCATCCGTCCCAAAATTATTGTCCCCCGACAAAAAACACACAGTTTAATAAAAGTGCATTTATTACTGCTTTCTTTCTCTTACTTTTTGACAAAATGACAGTTTTACCCTTAGGTAATTAATTAAAGTCTTCTTTAAAGTTTGTAATAATAATTTCAAACAAGAGTAATATAGTAAACTTGATCAAATTTCCCTATCTATTTTTAGTAGTGGACAATTAAATTGGGACATTCCAAAAAAAAAACATGGACAATAAAAATGAGATGAAAAGAGTACTTTTTAGCGGGTCAGGGGGTACCAATAGTAGCACCCATAATACATATATGTTAAGATGATAAGATTAGATAGACCATATTTGAATCTTTTTAATTTTTGTATTTCTCATCAGTTAATAGCAGTTGATTTAATAATGAGGAATAAAGCTAATGTCACACCTCCAAACGGAGCCTGGACGGAATACGTGTCCAAAGGCATGACTTCACTGAATATCTCAAGTACAAAGCATAAAGAACGACCTCTAAGGGTACGTTTGAAAATAAATACCGTTGCATAAGATAAAATAATAATAAGTTTTACATCATCTCAAAAGGTTCAAATAGAAACATGCGGAAGTTTTAATAAAGTTTGAAATTGTGAACGGTATTTAAACATAAATTAAAACTGGTGACTGGTCCAAGCAAGAACTTCACCTAATCAAGCAACGACTTCCACGCTAAGCACCTAAGAAAAACATACTTAAAACGATCAACATAAAGTTGAGTGAATTCATAGGTTTAATTTAGTGTAACAGTGGACCACAAGATTTTACAGGCATGCGACAGTTATAACAGATAAAACTTCACAAAAAAGATATTTATTTATGTTGCACTAAGCTCATGACACCGATACTAATTCTGAGACATAGCTTTCATACAGCTATAAGATGCATTGCCCTAAAGGAAATCCGACCTAAGACTTCCTATCCGAAAATTGACATAACATATATCTATTTAATCGGGCGACCTGTGGGTAGTAAGTGCGACTTACCCGGATAGGGATAATTAGTCCCAATAGATTTATTTATTCACTCGCGCTTACTAAACCAATCCGAGATCGGTTAGAGGTAACTAACGGTTCATGATAGTTTTATGCAATAGGAGGTCTAGCGCTACTTAGGCAACACGCAAACAGGGAAAATTCTCAAGAAAGTACTTGTGTCTGATTTTAAAAACAAACAATGTTTCTCATCCCAAAGTTATAAACATTTATTCAAAACGAGTAAAAGTACAGGGCTATGAACTCACCTTAAGCGAGCTGTGGATCAAAATAAATCAATCAAGTGAAGACGAATCACACGGTCCTAGCGACAACCTAGCATATAGTTGTCGTTTAAGAATGATGTACAACGAATAACGCTTAACGCAAAAGCTGATCATCCGAGCATGAGTAGACACGGCGTATCCATTTCAAAACGTACTTTCGAAAGTTATAAGTTTTTAACAAGTCTCGACACTTTGAAATATCTTCAAAAATATTTCGTCTTTTAGTGTATTTCGTCTTTTAGTATATTTCGTCTTTTAGTGTATTTTGTTTTTTAGTGTATTTTGTCTTTTAGTGTATTTCATCTTTTAGTGACCCAACACACCAAAGTTGACTCAATAACCGTAAATGTTGACCTAAACTCGACACTTAACGTTATTCTTCATTTTATCATTAGTCTGATAATAAGAGTATATTTTTCGACACATTTATAAAGTTTATAAAATTTCGACATGACCTTTCTAAAAATATCAACTTTCCATTTTTACCCATCTCGACTCGTGAAAATATCCGTTTTAGAAAAGTACATCTTTTATTGACTCGAAAGAATATCTGACAACTAACTTAATCACGATCCTACATTTTTATTAAGTTACCAACATGACAAAGAAGTTTTTAAAACATCATGTGTGAGACATATATGGTTCGAACTATATGGACTCCCAAAAAGTCTATCTGATCGATTTTCAACAACACCGCAAATATTACAACAAATCCATTCTAAACCTAAACCACATCGACCTTCCATTCACGCTTCCAACAAAAACTAACATCTAACTTAAACCCTTCGCCAACAATATTTAAACTCACAATACGATAATCTCAAATAAATGATATAGCCGTAGTAATAACAATATATATATCAAAATGATTGCAACGAACTTTTAAATGCAAAAGTACAACTACTTTTTATGTTCTTCCATTTATAAATAAAAAGATTAAACTTTGAGACTTGTAGTTTTAAAAAAAAATAGGTAATGATTTTCACAACGATCCGCTTTGTACACCTTGTTCGGAATGATCATACGAATGCAAAAGTACAACTCATTTATGAAAAAGAAGAGATGACTTACAAGAAAACGCGACGAGAAGATGATTAGAAACTAAGAACAACCCAAACGTTGTTTATAAACTACCCGGATGTAATAAGAATCAACCACGAACAATATATCTTCAAATGGTTTGATCAAAGATTAAAAAGTAAGAGTTGTGTGTGTTTGATGGTTCGAACAAGAGAGAAAAGAAAAAGAGATTATGTGTGTTTATTTTCTAGTGTGAGAAGTAAATGAGAAATGAATGAATGAATGATATATAAAGGCTTGATGTGTAACTTGTAAGCTAGGAATCAAAATCACACAATATGTGTATGTATGTGTGTGTGGTCGGTGTGGAGACAAGGAACAAAGGGGGACCAAAATGATCCTCTAATAAGAATCAAGGAAGGACTAGTACTAACCAAGTGGTAGGGAAAACATGTCTCTATGGTTTTAAAAATTCAAAATGGTTCCCTATGCTAGTGTGTGTGTATCCGGTTGTAAACAAGGCCAAAGGGGGGACCAATTGGTCTCCAACATTCTAGGAACATAGTGCATGCATATGAATTAATTTCCAAGGTTTCCATGCATACATGCATTAAGATACTTAACCGATTACGCAAATAATGAAAATGATTAATGACTTTACGAAAAAGTCCGAAATTATAAATACTAATTAAAAATGTGATCATTGTCGAAAGACTACGATAAAATACAATATGGTTCGCTCTAGGAGACGATTCTCAGATATTAACGGGACAACTTCCCAGTTACGCGTAAAAGTTAAACGAAACTTATAAAATTCAAAATTACTTAACGGAAACGGCTAAGTTACTGATCGGAAAATTACGGGTTATGACATCCTTTCCCCGTTAAAAGAGCCTTGTCCTCAAGGATTTTGAAGTAGCATTTGTCACGGATGTAGAATTTGAGAAAAGGTGAGGGTACTTCTTTTGCATTTGATCTTCACGTTCCCAAGTGAACTCTGGACCTCTCTTGGAGTTCCAACATACTTTAACAATCGGGATGCGACTTTGCTTTAGACGTTTGACCTCGCGATCCATGATCTCGACAGGTTCTTCAATGAAATAGAGTTTTTCGTCGATTTGGATTTCATCCAATGGTATAGCAAGGGTCTCGTCTGATAGGCACTTCTTCAAGTTCGAGACGTGAAACGTACTATGAACTCTACTCAGCTGCTCTGGGAGTTCAAGTCGATAGGCGATGGTTCCAACTTTAGCGATAATCTTGAAAGGTCCAATATATCACGGGTTCAGCTTTCCTTATTTGCCAAAACATATCACTCCTTTCCAAGGAGATACTTTCAACATGACCTTGTCTCCTACTTAAAACTCGATGGGTTTCCATCTTTCGTCAGCATAGCTCTTTTGACGATCGCGGGCGGCTTGGATGCGGTTCTTGATTTGGATGATTTTCTCAGTCGTCCCGTGGATGATCTCTGGGCCAGTGAGCTGACTATCTCCAACTTTAGCCCAGCAGATAGGTGATCGACACTTACGTCCATATAATGCCTCAAATAGAGCAGCCTTAATGCTGGTGTGGTAACTGTTGTTGTACAAAAATTCTACCAATGGCAGGTGTCTATCATAACTTTTTCCAAAGTCGAGTACATAGGCACGCAACATGTCCTCCAATGTTTGAATGATCCTCTCACTTTAACCGTTAGTTTGCGGGTGATAAGCTGTACTCATATCCAATTGAGTACCTAAAGCTTTATGGAGAGACTACTAAAAATATGAAGTAAATCCGCCATCACGGTAAAAAATGATAGAAACTGGTACTCCATGCCTCGAGACTACTTCCTTCAAGTACTGTCTCATCAACTTTTCCAACGAATCATCTTCTCTCATGGGTAGGAAATGAGCAGACTTGGTTAGACGATCTACGATTATCCAAATCGTGTCTTGACTAGTGGCCGTCTTTGGCAGCTTGGTGACAAAATCCATTGTTATGACCTCTCATTTCCATTGAGGGAATTCTGATTGAACCAACAGTCCAGATGGTTTCTGATATTCAGCCTTAACCTTAGTACATGTCAAATACTTACTGGCATATGTGGCGATCTCTGCTTTCATGTTAGGCCACCAATACAACTTCTTCAAGTCCTGATACATCTTATCCGATCTAGGATGGATGGAATACTTTGACTTATGCGACTCATGCATAATCAAGGCCCTCAACTGTCCAAAACACGGAACCCAACTCTGGTTATTCAAACATAACGTTCTGTTGGCACGAGGTTCTAGTTTGTTAATCATACCCTGCAGATCTTCGTTCATAAAATTCTCCTCCTTCATTACCTCAGTTTGAGCATTCAGAATTTGCTTTGGAAGGTTTAATCCAATCGTCATCACTAAGGCCCGAACGCGAAGTTGCTTAATCCTTTCCTTTCGTCTTAAAGCATCGGCCACCACGTTCGCTTTTCCCAGATGGTAACGCATCTCGCAGTTGTAGTCACTTAGCATCTCTAACCATCATCGTTGTCTCATGTTCAACTCTTTCTGATCAAGAATATGCTATAAACTCTTATGATAAGTGAACACAACGCACTTGGTTCCGTACAGATAGTGTCTCCACGTCTTCAAGGCAAACACTACTGCTCCTAGTTCTAAATCATGGGTGGTATAGTTCATCTCGTGAACCTTGAGTTAGCGTGATGCGTAAGCTATGACTTTATCCTTCTGCATCAATACTGCGCCCAACCCCGTGTGCGAAGCATCGCAGTATACCACAAAGTTCTCACTTCCTTCGGGTAAAGCCAAAATCGGTGCACTACACAACTTTTGCTTTAGCGTCTGAAAAGCAGTTTCTTCCTTTTCTCCCTAGTCAAACTTCACACTCTTCTGAGTCAACTTGTCATAGGTCTAGCGATCTTTGAGAAACCTTCGATAAATCCTCGGTAATAACTAGCCAAACCTAGGAATTGACGAATATCGGTTAGAGTCTTGGGTGACGCCCAATCCTTGATCGACTCAATCTTAGCAGGATCAACGTGAATGCCTTCACTATCAATCACGTGACCGAGAAACTGTACTTTTGAAAGCTAAATTTTGCACTTTGAAAACTTGGCGTATAATTCTTCCTCCTTAAGTAACTTCTAAATTAACTTAAGGTGCCCTTCATGTTCTTTTCTGCTCTTGGAGTAGATCAAAATATCATCGATGAATACAATCATGAATCTATCCAGATACGGTTTGTACACCCGATTAATCAAATCCATGAATACCACAGGTGCGTTGGTCAAGCCAAATGGCATTACTTAGAACTCGTACTGACCATAACGAGTCCTAAATGCCGTCTTTGGGATATCTTCCTCATGAACTCTGAGTTAGTGATAACCGGGTCTCAAGTCGATTTTAGAGTAGACTCTTGACCCTTGAAGTTGATCAAACAAATCGTCGATTCTAGGAAGTGGGTATCGGTTCTTCACAATAAATTTGTTTAGTTCACGGTAGTCGATACA